>CAJNIZ010046450.1:0-40181 GCA_905231905.1 Symbiodinium pilosum | reverse complement strand
CTAACGACGAACGTGGGTAAAAAAGGTATGCGTCTAAATATCAATATGCTTTTTCGGGATGCTAGAGGCATATTCAAAAAGAGGAGATCTTACTTTATCTCCATGATTTGGGATCTGGTCATTCTAAGGAGGTGGCATACAGAGTCTGACCTGGAGACATGGCAAGTCAATAGCTGGATCGATGTTAGGGATCTTCTATACTTATGGGGGGTTATTGGATTCCTCATATTTATGTTCAAAAGAGATCTTTTTTTAGTCATGTGGGCTAAGAATAATGCTAGCACTTTGCACCTAACTTTGGGCCCTCAAACCTACATGTTGAACTAAAGACAAGAGCCTAGACCCTAAAGTCTGACCTGGAAAAGGAGTGGTGGAAAAAGCTCACAAAGGGAATGGTATAACGGTCAGGGTTAAGGGTTCGGAGTGTTAGCTTTCAAAAGTTCAGGCTTGGGGCCTTAGGGCTTGGGATTTAGAATTATATAATTTGAGGATTAAGCGTTCAGGGTTTGGGGTTATGATTTGCCGGGCTTATCATTACTGCGCGTTCCCTGGCTTGTGTGTGACTGCCATAGAAGCACCAGGCGGCCCCTGCGCAATCATTGCGGGCCACAAGCCCTGGCCATAAAACATTGCCCGCACCCACGAAAACAGGGCTTAGGATCTAGGGTCTAAACCCTAAACTCACTTCCCACTACACGAGACTACCCACCCGAGCTATAGTCTAAACTCCTTAGAGGGGGAGTATATCATGTCCTTCTTTGAGTTGTAGCATCGTTTGTAAATTTGGTCGTAAAAAACTTTGAACTTATCTAAGACCTGCCTTTTTGAAGGGAGTAGATCGAATATGGAATTGCCTAATATCATAATAAGATCCCCCTATACCCCATATTCTACCCACCTAGGGGGACTACCCTAAACCCTAAGCCCTCTGTGTACTTAAGGGAAGCTGTTCTCAGGCCCATGGCGTCCAAGAATCTGGCGATCGACAACTTCATGCTGCGGCGCCGGCTGCAGCGTGAGGACGCTTCGAGCAACTGCCAACCCCTATAAATTGGTTTAGGGTTTAGGGTGTTCAAAAAAGGGTTTAGGGTTTAGGGTTCATTCCGCCTCCCAGTAATTTCCCTTAAAGGGACTTGACTGAGGAGCAATGGTGATTCCTACCTGGGGGACTGACCTAAGCAATCCCATTGAGAGAGGTGTAGCCGTGGATTATGCAGGGTTCTGTAGGCCCTCTTGCTTAGGCTTTAGGGCTGCTCCTTCTTGACAAGATTTACGAACCCTTCTTCAGGACGCTCCCACCCCGTGGTGGCAACACCGTCCCATATTGGAGACTATTAGCCTTGTTAGGTGGGGAGGGTGTACTCGGGGGTGAGGGCAGGGGGGGGGGGGGCAGTAGACATTCTCGTGAACCTACGTCCCTACGTCTTTCCACGGCTCTCAATCCTTACTTGGAGGTTCGGGGCAATTGGCACCGAATTATGATTGGGTTTTCAATGCAGGCACAACGAGGTCATAATTACCCGGGACCCCAGATACCCCTATAAACCCTAAATATGTTACACTTACGCTGAACCTCGAAATGCCAGTTACCAGGAGAGTAGAGCAGCACATCTTGAGCACGATCTCTGGGCTACACGCCAGGCACTTTCGAAGATGAAGCATGGCTTGAGGGGCTTAGAGTTTAGAGTTTAGAGGATTTAGGGTTAGGATCGCGCGCTTTGTGCAGTTTAGGGCTTCGGGCTTATAAGATCCAGGCTTGGGGGTTTAGGGAATGTGCAGAATAGATGCAGGGACCCCCTGCGGTCCCCCGAAAAACTCCATGTGCCCCAGATGCTAAAGGAGGTGTACAGCGACATGGGGGGCTTACTGGTAAATCATTGTTCACAGAGGGGTGGGCAGTCCATGCAGTACACTGCTTCGGAAATCACGCAGTGAGAGTAAGGGATGGCCTTTCTGGTGACATGTTCCTGCTTCAACTTTTGTGCGCCACAACACTTATTGCTGAACATGGGGGGGTGCATGCAGCAGGAGGTTGCAATCCATATTGCACTGAGAATGCCACAGCTCACCATTGAGGAGATTCCTGATGAATGGATTGCTCATGTGAGGTCTTTGTGAGAACACTTCTACACTGAGGTCTTTGTGCTTGTAGAGTATGTTCTGAATGTGCTAAGAACCAGCTCCGGCGCTGACGTTGAACGAGTCGCTGAGAGAGGGAGAGAGATAGAGAGAGAGCCCACTGTGTGTATAGGCAGTGACCATTAGCGTACCTGCAACAGTGAGAAGAAGAAGAGAGAGAGATAGAGAGAGAGTTAGAGTAAGGGATGGGCTTTTGCAGCATGAAGTGATTCGTCGGGGTGCCATCGCTTGGGGCTGCTCGGGGTAGATGTCGAAGCTCTCTTTGCAGTGGCCGCACCAACATCAACGAAGACGATAGTTTTATTTCGGCGGCAGCAGCCGCGGCAGCGGCAGCAGCAACAGCAGCGGACGCTAAATACCATATTACAGTATCCCTATATAAGCCTGATATATACCTACTATGTGATAGTACTGTCCATTTTCTTTGCCATTATCCCTATATAGTCCCTACACAACCCCCATATTGTCCTCTAAGCCCTGAACCTTCCGCCTTGAGCAGGTGGAGCGGGAGCTCAACCGACTAGATCAGCGACGGTCCACAGCACGGTCCACAGCACGAAGTCAACAGAGGACAGGGCTTAGCGAATGGGTTTAGGCTTTAAGGGTTTAGGGTTTAAGGGTTTAGGGCTTAGGGCTTTGGGGGCGTGATGTTGATGTCAACTTCAACAGGATGTTGTAGGAAGCTGGCTACTACAGGCGTTATATCGGGCTTCTAGAGGGATAATGTAAAAACAATGGAAACTTCTATGTTACAATAGGGTCTGATGTCAATGGCAATTTCGTAGGATTGCAAGGTTAGATGTATGGCAAGTATGGGCCCCCAATATAGGCCCTCAGGCTGTTTAGGGGGATTCTAGGGACCCTGAAGGCTACAAGCTCTTAAACTCGCGTTATGGCAAGCAAGTAAAGGTTGGACACGGAATAAAGAAAGGTTGTGAAGCGATAGGGAAGCCTGAAAAGCGACACCCCGCAATCAAAAAGTCATTGCCGCGTACTTTCAACTTCGCCGGCATGTAAAGTTTAGGGTTTAGGGTTTAGGCAGTAAAGCGACACTTTAGTTTTTATTTGCAACATCTAGGCCGACGAAACCCTGTAAAGCGACACTCCTCATGCGGCATCCATTGCCTTAGACAATGAGTTTAGACGAACGTCACATACTAGGGACCCATGGCTTCAACACCAGCGGCATGTCATGTGGAGCTGAATGTAACATGCAAATTGCCAGTAGAAGAGCTTTAAGTCTCGAGATACAGCCCATATAACCTTAAAGCGCATATGTAAGGAGAACTACCATCATCGACAGCAGCTTCAGCTTACTGCCTGATGAAGACCTTGAAGGACCTTATTCAGCCGCTGGGTTATATAGGGTTATATTAGGGTTATACAGGGGTTATATTAGTTATATTGGGATAATGGAAAAGAAAATGGAAACTACTATAGCATTATATACCGCTGGGGCATTGAGCTGCTGCAATAATTTTGGTTGTCCTTTGGGATCTTTCTAATTTCCCCGATCATTTTGCAGAGAATCATTATAGTAAATCATGTTCGAAGGGGTTCAAGGACAAGCCAGTAATAGTGTCCGCAATTGAGGGGATGATGGTGGTAATGGACAAGGTGTATTCATAATTGCATGGGCAAGAATCATAGCAAAGATGTGCACAGATGGTCACGGTATAGTGACTGTGGTCCAACAGAGCTAGCACTGAGACTGGTGGCCAGTTCCTTGATTCATGGACCACTGTCGACTTAGACCAGAAGTTGCAGCTGCATGTTACAAGCACCTTCTGAAGGCATAGCATGACCTGCAGGCTCAGGGGACTGCTAGAATTGGAAGGGCAATGACCACAAAGATTAAGCAAAAGCGCTCTTGAAGGCTAGCTTGCCAGCTCATTGTCATAAAGGAATTGCTTATTGTCGCTTTTCTGAGATACATCCAACTCATAGAGTTACAACGCGACTCAGGAAGTGTTTACAGACGGTCAGTAAGTTAGCTCTGCTGGCTGTGTGCAACTCCAGATGCAAAAAGGCGGCGCTTGCCTGCACATGTTAGTACCGACTTGAAATATTGACCTGAAAGAACCGGGCTTGTATTCTTTAAAGCGAGAAGAAAGCATGTGCGATCCAAACACGTAGGGTCCTCTATAGACCGTCAACGTCGCGGATGAAGCTCACAGAGTCCTTGTAGGCTCTTGTGAGCCTTCCCAAGGCCCGTCTATAGCAGAACGTTCCACTCCGGGAGAGTTGGAGAAGAAATAGACGATGGCTAGTTAGAATACACATATTGTAGGCTGTTGCTGTAACGGGACAGTACTCAAACCCTAAGCCATAAACACGAAACTCTAAACCTTAAACCCCAAACCCTAAACCCATAAACCCCAAACCCTAAACCCTAAACCACAAACCCGAAACCTCAAACGCAAGAAAGATCCCAAAGCCAAGGAATCCGAGGGCTCGGAGACCTGGGCCCCCTCGCGCCGTGGACGACGCTCCACTGTAGGAGAGCTGATGCCAGCCCAGGCTGACAATAGGGTTAGGGTTTTAGGGGTTGGGGTTTAGGGTTCAGGGTGTTTAGGATTTAGGGGTTCTGCCCAGGCTATCGGGTTTTAGGACTTTGGGTTTGGGAACTGGAGTTGTGGATTTAGGTTTTGGGCGTAAGTTAGGTAATCTAGGAAGCCCAATGGTAACCTTTTACCCTCTTTGGGGTTCTAGGTTTTTTGTTCAAATTTAACAACAAGGAAAGGGGTGCCCTTGTTGTAAGGTGGTTATTGGGCCACGAAGTTATTGTGGTGGTGAGTGGTGACAGCAATGATGATGGAGAGTGCATAAGTAAGCAGCAGCATGACGATCTCTGAAGCCCAGAGCCCAGTGATTTTCATGAACCTCACAGCGACACTTTCTGCAATGATCAGAGTAGATTATCAAAATAATTTCAACACTTATGGCACGAATCATAAGAACATGAGAAATATGAGTGAGATCTAGAGTAAGACTACTAGTACATGACGGGCTTAGCAGTTTAGGGTCTGGAGGGAGTTCAGGATCTCATAGAAAATTAAACGGGCGTTGAGGGCACGCCCAGCTTGACAAGAAGAGTTCCTCAAAGCAAGGAGGGCGCAGGGGCGGATATGGAGATTACAAGAGGGTTTAGGAAGAGGAGAAGGGGAGGACGGGGAGGAGTAGGAGTTGTAGCAGGAGATGATGTTTTAGGGTAGTACGCAATTTTCTTGCTATATATGTATATGCTATAGTTCAAACTCCCTCAGGGGGGTTATTAATAGGAGACTACTATCGGGCTTATTAAGGGCATACTGGGAGTTTAGACTAAAGCTCATGTGAACACACGGAAGTCCTCTTTTTCTGGATCTCCAGTCTGAACGCATCCTTCAGACTCCTGCCATTGCCCATTCGGGATTATATAGCAAAGTATTATATAGGCCTTATTAAGGGGGATACTAGGAGCTTAGATTATAGCTCATATGGTACTTGCTCAAAATCACCTTTACAATATCCTGGAATAATCCCCTACCTCATCTGCAGGACCCCCGCCTTTTGACCGAAACCTTGTTGTTTCAGACTCTTCTTAAGTTTTTGGCTATTAGGAGTGGGGGGTGGGGTCCTTAAGGAGGAGTTGGTGCTACTCCCATGCGGTACTTTCATAAACAGGAGACCCAAAAGTAGACTTTAGCATGCTTTCATCCTTACCATGGGGACCCTTCAACAGGGACCCCTACTGTTGGGAAACCCTAATCCCCATAAACCCAGTAATTGATCCCAGTTTCCATGTCATGTTCCGTGTTCCTTTCCATTTGGGTCTCCATTGTTGAGGACATTTGGGAGTCCTTAAAGTTACCCTAAACTACCCTAAGACCTGAGAGTAGTTTCCATGTTCTTTTGTTAGCCCTATAGAACCCCAAACCAACCCTAAACCCTAAAGCGCATGCTGCGCAGTCCATCAGCCTCCGCTCTCTGGATGGCGTCCCGGAAGAGATTGCCCGCCTCGAAGCGGTTTCTTGGCTCAGGGAGGGGCTTAGTGCTTCGAGTTGTAACGCATCCTGCATGACCTTATGTTGCCCCTAAATCCGAAACTCCTAAGGCTTAATGAGGTCCTAAGGTTGAGGGTGCTGACTGTACGGCCATGCAGGAGATGTCGTATCCACTTTAATACATGGTCCTCAAGTCAGTGGCCCGCGGGAAATCAAGGACTGGAAAAGAAAATGGAAACTGGGGTGGAGACAAAGAACCCTGCATGACCCGAAGTACCTTGTACCCTGGGAAGGATGGCAGTGAAGTATGATAAGGTCATGCGGGTTTTTAGCATCAACAGTACTAATATAGTAAGGCAAATTGTAGGGGCTACTGTAGGGATCCATTCAACCAGCCAATGATAAACCCCTAAACCCTACACCCCTAAACCCTAAATCGCGTCAGAGATTGTCATGCTGGGTAAGGAAAATTCACAGCTACGAAGCCAGATCTTCCTCTTGGAAAGCCACTTTGCCTGGTTTAGGTTTGAGGGTTTAAGGGTTTAGGGTTTAGGGCTTTTGGAAGAGGATTCCTTGGATGATATGAAATAGCCCCACAACATTGGGGTAGAGCTGAAAAGTCCTAATGTTAAATGTGGTCCGCAATACCTAACAGGCAATATGCAACATCAGGGAGCTTTTGGGTGTTGAATTGGACAAATTATGATGTCACCCGACCTCACCTCAGGTGCAGGTTTATACGGAAAACAGCTCCAAATTGGCTTCATTTCAGGTTCCCAAGCCCTAAACCTCTAAAGGCCTAAACCCTAAACCCTACAGCAAAAAAACTGACCTTGCTGTGACCGATCTTGCCGCGATGGCTCAGGCCAAGAAGAACAGTCGCAACAGGAGCCTGCACATGCGGGGTTCCCCAAATGGGGGGTGCCTTTTTGGGGGGTCCCAGTAATCAGGGTTCTAGTATGTTGGGGCGTATATTGGGTCCCTAGACCGCGTGGGTTCCTCTGGGAGTCGTTGTGACAGGTCCTCGCAAAGGGAGTCATTACAGTAGTCGCGGTACAAGGAGACCCCTCTTTGTGGTTCTTCTCGCCTGGGCATGAACAAGTGCAATAGCTCATTTTCTAAAGCTGATGTGTCGAGTGCGAGTAATCACGCCATTGCGTAGCGCATGATGCTGCTCAACGGCATTCTGCACTACGCTCTGCGCACCCAGAAGTGCAAGCACGTTTAGTACCAGTATGCCAGCTATAGTTGAGGTATGGAGGCTTCCACGAATTGGGGGTCCCTATTTGACTGCCCTCATAACGAGAATTATAGTATTGTTAGGGTTGTACAACAAGGGACTCCCCAGAACCCCAAACCCTAAACCTCAACGTCCCCTTTAAGTAGATAGACTACGGGGTAGATGGGGATTTTGGTATGATATTGGCCAATTCCATACTCTATCTACTGAAGCATGACTATAAACCCCAAACTCTTTTCCCTTTCCTGCCTCGTACTGCTATCGGATGGAGGCCTCCTCGCGAACCCGCGTGAGCAGCACTGGATCGCTGCCGGCCCAGCCCTCATTTCCTGGTTGAGGATTTAGGGTAGCAGCTGTCCGCGTTCTCAGGTGTATCATCGTTTCTCCCACATGCTACATGCAAGTTAGTCTCCAATTTATTATGATTGCCTTCATTTCGCCTTTCTCAACATGATATGTATTGTCAGTGTTGCTAGCAGCAGCTGCTGTCAGTATTGCCAGCAGAAGTTGCTAGCATCAATAGTACTACTGCTGGTTATGTTCAAAGGCTCTCATTTTGTTACAGAGCACAGCATCAAGAAGCGGAGTGCTATACCATCAGGCCGGGCTTTTTCCCTTCTCGGAGAAGCCAAGGATTTGGAGATTTCCTTCCGGCCGCAACGTCAAGGCAACTCGCGCATGTCCTGGAGCAAAGTAGGAAACCTTCCAGCTGTAAGCAGCTTACGTCCTACAGTCCACTGTTGTTACTGGCTTGCTGTTAAGGAATTGACTTTAAGTTGTCATAATGGGGTAACCCTACGCCCTATGTATCCCCATATAAACCGCGATATAACCCCAAATTGGAACCCCCAATTTGTCTTGATTGCTCAGCCATCTCGACCTCCGCTTCGATCGAGGATGATGAAGCGGTAGCTCGGCTGTGGGTGTTATGAGCCATGTTGAAGGGGTTTATAGGGGTGTTGTAGGGATGTTTAGGGTTTAGGAATGTAGAGTTCTAGTTTCGCACAATTGTGGCTTAGGGACTGGGGATAGGGTGGCCTGGTATCCAAAAGTATGGTTTAGGGGATTTATGGGTGCTAATAAAGGCGGGTATAGGGCACATATAGGGGTTATATTATATTGGGATATATAGGGTTTAAGGTTTAGGGTTTCCCAGACTAAGGGGTATCTTTTTCAAGCGGGTCCCCATAATACGGATTCTAGTATGTGGGGTCTATATTGGGGTCCCCCTATTTTGTGAAACTACCATAAGTGAATGCCACTGCCTTGCGCAACGCGCATTACCGAGGTTCTTGATCCAGTTCAGCAGGATGAACAGTCTGCATTTTCTGTTTGGCGAAACCCTATGGGGGGAGTAGGCAGGCCATCCAGAACCATACTAGCACGATTCATGGTCGCAAAATTATAGGGTTTAGGGTTTAGGGTTTAGGATAGGCACCCACCTTAGTACTGATAACGCTGCAAGCTGTCTGATCTTGGCTGGTTTAACGATAACAATACCTTAGGTGGACCCCCTTGCCATGCAATAGTGGTGTAATAGGAATATAAGAGGGCACGAAGATAATCACTACCATCCTTATAGTCACTATTCCAGGGAGGGGGGCCCACCTAGACAATATTTCTTAGAGCCAGGTGTCGGAATCCAAGCGACAACCTCCCTGGCCCCTATACACCCCCTCCCCCCCACCCACTCTGTAGTATCTTATTGGGGGATACTGTGGTACCCAATATATAGAGTGAGATTATATCCTCCTTTTTGAAGAATGTAAACTTACTTAGGTTCAACCACGAAAAAACGATGAAACTGAAGGAAGAAGCTTCGCAGATCCGGGAAATCATGATGACGAACCGTTGGGCAAGACTGGCAAAGGGATTGATGTCGCCGCCTGCCAGCAGGTGAGGCTGTGGCCTCTGAGCTTTTTGTTTCCGAAGTCCTGAGTCCAAGGAGGCAAAGAGCTTGTGTCCAAGCTTTAGGGTCACTCTTTCACAGGGACCCCTCCAATTTTGTGGGAACCCCCCATATAAACCCCAAGCCCTATGCCCTAAATCCCAACCCATAAACCTACCTGCAACTTTAATCGCATCCCTCAAAACAACTATGCCGACTATACCCCCTCATAATCCTTCTTTGCCCCCTTACCGTGGAGACTTAAACTCGGAGCACCTACAATGCAGTATTCCAACCCTAGATGGACCGCGGACCGTTGAAAGTTTTGGGTTCAGGTCGTCCCAAGGTGAAGAGAACAATCCCTAAACCATCCTAAACCTTAGAAAAAGGACCCTAAAACCCCAAACCTTCAACCCTAAACCTTAGAAAAAAGAACCCTAAACACCAAACCCTAAACCTCAAACCGGGGATCAAAATATTCTGAGGATGCAACCAGACACACAGCTGGAAGCCGAGACGCTCCGTGTTCAGAAGCTCACGGAGCGCATCTGGGGCAGAGAAATAACCAAGATCTCAGGGGTGATTTTTTAAGGGTTTAGGGCATTTTTGGGCTTTATACAATTTAGGGCTTAGGCTAAAGGGCTTTAAAGAATTTTGGGTTAAGGGAGTGTTCAGGGTGTAGGGTTGCAAAATCGTGCAAATGGACATCGAGGTTCTGTAGGTGTGGGTGTAGGATCAACTTACCGCTTTTGTTTCGGGGTTCAACTAATCAAGCTACGAGATAATCTGCGTTTGCATGGCTGCTTGAGGTTTTCCTTACTTACTTTGGGTGTTGGAGGCTTCGCCTTAGGAAGTTTTTGAGGCTTGCACCGGGTGTTAGAGGCTTCTACTTGGGCACCGGAGGGTGAACGACGTCTAGGAGCCGCTAGGCTACAGCGAGGTCATACCTCTAAGAGGACCCTATGATCTCATCATAAACTTCATACATCCAAGGGGATCCTCAAAAAAGCCGCCTATCTTGAGTGACTGCCCCATCACTTGGGGCTATTCCATGTGACTGCTGAAATGCCGACGGTGTTCCGCCCAGGCAACAAGGAGCTTCATCAGAAGCTAGCTACTCGCCTTGCAATGTGAGACAATAACAATACCATTAAAAATACAAGTAGTAATAGGAAGAGCAATAATCACAGTAACCATAACAGTCGTAATAATACTAATAGTAATAACAATAATAGTAATCATAATCATAGTAATGATAGTAGTAATAATAGTAGGAAGAGTATGAATATCAATAGTAATCATAGTAGACTTGAGGGTTGTTTTGTCTCGGGTGGGGGGCGCGCTTTTCAGCATGCTCCCAAGAGATGCTTTCTAGGGACACTGGAAATTTTATGGGCAAGTTCTAGGTGGACCCCCCACCCAGTAATAGTGACTATAAGAGATCATAGGGATTATATTAGGGTCATTATATTCCTATTATACCACTATTACAGGGTGGGGGGTCCTCCTAAGGCAAGTTCCATCAGCCCGTGGAGGTCCCCCTTGTGCCTTTATGATCAATTAGCAGGAAGCCCCACAAGAGCTATAGTCTAAACTCCTTAAAGGGGGCTATGTAGGGCAAGATTATAGGGGTTATTAAGTGGGATACTAGGAGTTTAGACTATAGCTCATAAGACTATGGCTATCATGCAGAGTCTTGCAACTGGGTTGCTTGTCAGAGAAATGGTCAGCATGCTTCAACTAAAGCGTTTTGCCAACTTCTTGTAAGATTATGTAAGGACCCCAGTTTGATTTGCCTTGTGATCACCAGTGAAGGCCCTAACCCAATCCACACTCCGTGGGCTCGTAGCATGACGAGCAAGAGCAAGAATGCCCCCTAAAACCGGGACTGGCAAGGAGATCTAGAGGCATCCATGGCAGATCATTTAATGGCGATGGTACTTGTATCCATAATGTTTTTCACTGAGGGTCCAACAACAGCAAACCCTAAACCCTAAACCATGAGGTAAGCAAACGCTAAACCCTAAACCATGAGGTAATCCTCAGCATGCTTCAGAGTTTCGGCTTTAGAGTGGAAGCAGGGGGCCTGAGACCTCAAGGTGGTCTTTTGGTGGACCCCTTCGTGCCTGAGGGTCACCCAAACAATCGTAGCAGAAATTTCCCTAAACTGAAAACCCTAAACAGTAGTTTCCAACTTCTTTTCCATTATCCCTATATAGCTCCGACACAAAAACCAATAGAACCCCTATATAACACATACATTTAGTGGTGTTTGACAGAGCTGAACAGGGTATGAGGTAAAGAATCCTCATGGCAGTGCCCCTATGTGGAGGTTTCTTAAGACTTGGGGCCCTCATAGTGGGTTTATCTAGGGATATAGAGGGTTTAGGGTTTCAGGATGAGGGTTCAGGGCTTCCCAAAATTGGGGGGTACCATTTTGAGGCCCTCATAGGAATGATTATGAAGTATTGGGGTCTGTATTGGGATTTCCTTATTTAGGGAACCACCATGTAGAAACCTCGATGCAAACTGCCTAAACCCTCAACCCTAACCCTCAAGCCGTAAACCCTTAAAACTAAACGCAACCAGGAAGCTCTGCAGCAGCAGCATAAAGCGCAATTAGAAGCTCTTGAGCGCGCAGAGTCCCAGGTGGGATATGAGCCACTGTCAACATTAGCCGTACCGGTGGACCATTGGGTTTAGGTATTAGGGTTTAGAATTTGCGGTCTAAAGGCTACCTGAGCTACTGTGAATATTAGCGTTGCCAAGGGACCACTCAGGGTGGACATAGGGGCCCCTCTGGCCTGTCTACTTTAGGGCTTAGGATTTAGGGTTGAGGGTTTAGGCTTGTTAAGGGACCCTTAACAGTGGACATCGGGGTCCCTCTTGAAGTATTGTAGTTTAGTTTGGGTACTGCCGCCCCTCAGTAACAGTTGGATAATGGATATGGTTATATATAGCCCTTAATAGGACCCCTAATATAGACTGTTACTAGGTGGGGGCAGTACCCAAAGTTTAGTACAGTCTGTAAAAGAGAACCCATGTCCATCAATTATATGGGGAATATTGACTCTAGCTCATATGGGGGTGAAAATTCCGGGCCCTTGTTGGGGTGCCACATGGGGATTGAGGGCTTCGGGTTTCTCAACATCATGGGTCCGGCTTTGAAGCTGTGTGTTTATGGCCATGTCATGCAGAAGCTTCCTTTCCACAAGGGGGGCCAGCAACAAGAATCAGTAAACGAAGTGCACTTGGAGATTTCTGCCAAAGGATTTTCGCGGTAGAATCTGCAGGAGTTGATCCTGGCTTCAGGAACCCAAAGAATGTGGTATTACGTCTGATGTATTTGTTTTTTGTGCAAGTAGCGTGGCGAGCGCCACAAAGAACACACATCTCGGCAAACTATAGGTGACGGACCGTTTTGAATGCAGAGAAGTTTGCTGTCCACCGATGAGCGTGACGGCATTTATTGCGGAAACGGCAATATTTTGTTGTTTTGGTTGGCATTATATGGGTCAACTTCAATACTGGAAGATTGTTCTCACAAATGATCCGCTGTAGCTGTATCTCCACCATTGCACACCAAATCCGAAAATGCTACCTACAAAGCGGAAACATGGCAGCTCCAAAAGCCTGAAACCCTGTAGCTCTAGGACCCTCAACCTACACCCCCAACTGGATCAATGTTAGGAGTTCTTTATACTTTTCGGGGTATGGGATTCCTTATTTATGTAAAGAAGGACCCTTTTTCTTCCTAGGGTAACGTGGGCTAACTAAACCACTGAAGCCCTAAAATCCCAAACCCTGTCTTCTGGGTTGCTGTTAAGGAACTTAATTTAAGTGCCTGCATTAATTGTTTATTTACTATATACACCCATTATGGTAACCCTACCTAAACCCCGTATGCTGTACCCTATATACCTTATACATGTACATATACATGTATATATACCCAATATGGTAACTGAACTTAAGTTCTTTAACATAAACCTAAACCCTAAACTGAACAGCAACCCAGTCTTTTGGCGATTTTGGGGACAGGCCCAGGATGAGGCAATGGCGCGGAAGTATCTGACCTGCAACAGGGTTAGTTTAGGGTTCAAGGCTAGGGGTTTGGGTGGCTTCATGGTTTAGGGTTAGGGCTTAGGGTTTAGGATTCAGGGTTTAGGATTTAGGATTGAGGGTTTAGGGTCCAAGGCTACGTACATATATGGTGATTTCCTAAAATTGTAGGTGCCTTTTTTTGGGGGGCGGGGGGGGGCAAATGAAGAAGGATTATTGAGTGGTGGGGTCTATGTTGGGGCCGCCTTATCTAGGGAAACTACCATATACATTATTTAACTGTCAGCGTATGACACATGCAAATATAGATAAACATACATATGAATGTAAGTGCGTAGATTTATACAAATATATATATATATACATGTATACATGTCAGTATAGGTTGAGGAAAAGGGATTACAGAGTAGGGTTGAGGGAGTAGCGCTTAAGCGAGCAGACGATTCAGTGGGGGAAATTGCACTCCAACAGGAATGATGATCCTTGTCTTGCCCCGGTCTCCATTGATGGGAGTATGAAAAGGGGGCTTTAGCTACCCCAGCCCCTATGATAGGGACTATAATAGTAATAGTAATTACAGCATCATATGACGATAATGGGAGCACGTCACTGCACGGCTTCTGCAGGAACAAGAAAGAAAGTTGGCACGGTTTTGCCTCCCATGACAGTAACTTGAACTGGCCAAATTCTGACTGCCTAAGCTAGCTGATTCCCAATGGTGGTTCATACAGAGAATGGCACCAGATTGCTTACTGAAAGGATCTAAAGTTACTACGAAATCGCCAGCTCAAAGCGCAGCACTATGACGCTAGATCATAGCCTTCATAATCCTGCTGTTGAGAGATGCCCGTTTGAGCTCAGTATGGTTAATTTTCTGCAAAATCCCAAGTTTGCAATACTTCTTGGCTCATGACCCTCATTTAAGCTTCGAACCATCCGAACTGACATGTGCATTCCAGACACCCGGTACAACTCCATCATACCCTAAATACTATAGTAGTTTCCATTCTCTTTTCCATTATCCCTCTATAACCCCAATATACTATATAGAAACCCTAAACCCTAAAATGTAACCCAAACCCTAATGAGTGCGGAGGCAGTGCTTAGATGCGTTGGCCAGCACAATTGAGAAACTGCGGGGCTCGGAAGAGGAGCGCAAACGCGGTTTGGATAGACGTACATGGGCAAGATAGCGCAGAGATGTGTAGCTAGGTAGGCGCCTGGGATATTTGATATTTTCCCTAATGGCTTTAATAGGGGACCCTATATACTGGCTTTAATAGGGGACTCGTTATAATAATATTTTTCAATGGGTTTTAGGGGCCAACCTAGGTAGGGCTTGTGTGATTAGTAGGTGGCGTCTCAAAACTATGGGCCTCCAGAGTTTCTATGGGGGTAATTAGTTTCCCTAAGCAGGGGATACCAACTAATGTAGACCCCAATATACTATGATTCTTCGTATAGTCTTATGTGGACTTCTCTCTAAATGGGCTCCTAACTTTTGGAAACAGAGCCGGGCATGTGCCTCATCGCATGAGTTTGGGCCTAAGGTCACTGGCACTCAACTCCCTAATTTGTTCAGTTTTTAGCCAAGGGATCCAGGGTAAGGCCACACGTACGTGGACAGAGTCCAATGTGTTCATTTCTATGACCCAGATTCTATCTACTAAGCAGGACTATACTATGACTGCTCTGCTGCTACTCCAGGAGTGCGAGGTTGCAAAGCAGCATGTGCATCAGCTGCAAGATGACATAGAAGCTTTGCAGCTCGAGAGCGCGCAAGCTACGATGATGCTCTGCTGGCACAGACATGTGTCCCTGAGATTGAGTTGTCAAAGTATAGTCCCCCTGAAGTAGATAGAATATGGGGTATACGGACATCTTATTATAACATACCCAAAGCCGTAGTCTATCTACTTAAGGGGGACTATACTCTTGTTTCCTTAATTATGAAACCATCATGTAACTCTGAGGGGGCCTCCGCAATCTCGTTGTGATTTCCTAGACAGCTCTGCAAGTCCATTTTGGACTTGGGCTTGATAGTGCTCGACAAAAGGATGGTTGCGTTAAGTATCCTTGGGGGCCCTTCGCATAATTCTCCAAGGAGACCAGCAGGTCACAGAGGACCCCTGAAGGATTTTGCTGGGGATATTGGGCTTACATCATGAAGCTGTAAGGTCCCTGCTGAATTCTGACTTCTCCCCTCGATTCATGTTACGCCGAGCTACTCTTGGTACCAATCGATCTGCATGACTCTGAATGGCCACTGCTTTGCTTGGAGGGTCTCAGGGACTCAGTAACTACACGTAGAACCCTTATCAACACATTATTTCTACTTACGAAAAGCCCCCTGACTCCTGACTCTCCTAGTGGCAATTATGGGCTGTAGGGCTCTGCACTAGGCACATCAAAGAGCCCTGATTGAACAGAGTGATTTCTGTTTATAGGGTCGGGGGCGGTTTTTGATAGGGCGAGTACACCGAGACACAGCCTCAGGCACGCAGGATCAGAGCAGACTCCTTGAAAAACGGGAAAGGGCACCTTTTTTTGAAGTCTCTTCATTATTCTGATTGTGATCAGGTTTAAGGATTAACATGTATTCACATTCTTTTTTTGCTATGTTTTTATCTTATATGATTTTCTGACAACTAAGGAGACTCGGGCGGCGTGGCTGTGTTTTGGTGGGTAGCAAGTGCTAGGACTAATGGGGCTGTGGGGCAGCCCTTGAATGCCAGCAGCGGCTTGAGCGGTGACGGGTTTGGGGTTCAGGGGTTGACGGTTTGGGAGAGGAATGCTGCGGAGTGTAAACATCTGCAGAGTTTTCATCATTATTTCCACATAGACGATTACTTAAATAGTAACTAATGAATGTCGATAGAGCGCGATATTTATCTGCATCCTAAGACACATGAAGACGGGCGATTGCTCATCCCGCTATCCTCAATATTCGTTTACTACGTGTGTATGTGTATATATATATATATGCGCCCATGCAGTCATTTTCTGTCGGCTAGGGGACATATTGTGGATATCTTGCACCACCCCCCAAAGGAGTAAAATAGGTGCGTTAAAGGTTGAGGGCTTTGGTGTACCTCAGTGGTAGGCGAAATGGCAACAGGATCCACTCAGGAGGAAGATTCTGGCTCCTTTGCCATTTTGTACCAGTTTAGGGTGTAGAGTGTTTTGGCTTTGCAATCCAAACCAAACTGTGGTACAGGCGGCGTTTCCCTTGAATGCGCAGAAACTGTCGTTATCCTGAACCTTGCTATACCCCACATGCCCGTAGAAAAGCTCCATATGTTGTCAGAGGATTTTGGTTACCAACCCCCATAGTGGGGGCCTATGACTGTCATATAAGTCTTACAGCTCCTGTTACAGGGGTAAGGGTCAAAATTATTTGATGATTGTACCTCTAGTCTAGAGTCTCTAAGGACGCCCTTTGTGATCTCGCAAAGGATTCGAACCAGCTTGTCTGCTGCCTTCGACCTGGAACCGCTGCAGGACCAGATTATGCCCAACGATGCGGCACTTGCAGGTACCGCGAGAGGGAAGGGAGGTTGGGGCGGTTGGGGTTTGGGGCGACTTGCGCGGGCTGTTGATGCCAGTCATACAGGTAAAGCACCTTGTGCTTCTTAAAAGTAAGCATCTTGGGATGACGATTCCGTGAAGTACGCACAGCAAGGAAGTGTTCTGGTGGACAGCTGGGGACCGTGATCTCGTACAAACAGCAGCTAAGGTACGCCCGAAGCGCGCACTAAGCCAGAGATAGTTCAGCGCATGGCGGCCACCTGGCTGCAGCGCCCCCTTGGGGTCAATTGAGGGCTTCCAGAAGGAGAGGTTCCTTTTGGGGTTCTCAAACATAAGGAGGACAATAGTATGTTGGGTCTGCATTTGGGCCCTCTACATGTGGCACTCCGTATAGGAACCCCATGTCAGGGTTGAAATGAGCGTGCAGTTCTGGGTGCCTGGACCGCCTCAGAATATCTCAGAACGTCGTGGCGCTCAAGTCAACTTCTAATGTGAAACCTATATGAGGCTTTGCCAAAAACCGGGTACGTTTTTGGGGACCCCTATAACAAGGATTATAGTAATTGAGGGTCCACACGCCCAATTTAGGGAAACTGCCATATGATATAGCCAGTGCAGCCCTGCCCTTTGCAAATACCTAGAGCCAATCACCTGACTGTCACCCTGCAAACTTCAGCACTCACAGCTCCCTTGTAAATCCATGAGTTGTCGCGTTCTGCTAAGGATCTGATACGCCGCAATTTGGTTCTTCAAAGGCAAGGTGCGGAAAATTTAGACTTATGGGCCCCCTAAACCCTAAACCCTAAACTTATGAGAGCCTCACCTCATTGAAGCCAACAGGGCTTTTATCTTGATCAATCGTCCAACGGATTTCTTAAGGCAATCTCTACGCAATCCTTACAAATAGGAGCTTCCACAATCCCTGTGTACTCCCTGATTTTCCACACAGTTCCCAGGCTACCTTATTTTGAGAAAGGAGCATGAGCCTTCCGATCCAGGCGGCTGTCCGGACTACTGGAGTGGCGGTCACAAGTGACAGTGGCTTTGCAGCGTGTGGTATACTATGACAGATTACGATGTATATTTACTACTATACATATAGATATATATATATATATAAGCATGTGGGCTTGTGAGCGGGGCGCTTGCATTTGAAGTAGGCAGAGGTCCCAAGTAACAACACATCAGAGATAACTGTGCTGAGCATGGCCTTGTGCAGCTTCTTCAGGTGAACAGGTTGGAGAACGAGCTGACTGAGCGGCAGAATGATGAACTGCCGAAGGAGGGGAAGTGCAATCTCCATCCCCAACACAGGTTGGAGCTTGGAGTTACCCGTGCCCCAAAGCTCTACAAAACAGTCCTGTTTGGAAAGGAGTATCCCTGAGATTTCATATGAGTTTGAGGCAGAGTAGCTTTGAGGATTTGAGGCCTCCCTGGAAGGCGGGGCGGGGATTCTCTATCATCGGCCTTTTCCGGGGTCCCTACAAGAAGAACCCAGTTAGTTCAGACTGTGTAAGGTAACCTTTATTTTGAGACATACTTCGATGTTCAACCTCCTGCATGAATTTAGTGGGCTAGACTGCCACAATTCCCAAAATACCTAGGAAAATACCTAGGGTCATGCAGAAGTTGACGTGTCAACTGCACGCGGTACGTAGGTTGATGGAGCAGCTCAGGAGCAGGGTGAATGCGTCAAACTTCAAGCCTCACTTGCCGCGTGCTCAGTCATGTGTTAGGTTTACCAAGGGGCCATCGCTGGTGGAGGTGGGGTCCTATCAGTAGTTTAGTAGCGTCCCTACTAGATTCCCTAGTGGGGGACCCGTTTTCCAATTATCTGGGGAATATTGACTGTAGCTCATGTGAGCCATTGTCAAAACTCCTAGTATACCCCTTAATAACCCTCCCCTATATAACCACCTTTAAGGAGTTTAGAGTATAGCTCATGGGACACAGACTCCGCCATAGACTGCTCCGCCATAGACTGCTGGGGTGGCCAGGATTTTGAGGCTACGGAGTCAGCGTACGATGTCCCTGTCAAAGGTGACCCGCTGAAGAGCATTTGTGTAGACATTCTCAAGGCAGGATGGTGAAAAGAGCGTCGTGCTTCCAATTTGTAGGTAGAAGGTTGGCAACCACGATTTGAAGGGTCCTTCAAAATGCTACCAAAAGTACTTGGGCTGCCAAACAGGGCAACCCCCTTGTGTTCACAACCGCCCAAGCATTTGAGCGACATATACTCTAAGCTCCTAGTATGCCCCTTAATAAGCCCTTTAATGGGAACCCTAGCCCCATATAATCTCCTACACTGCCAGCTTTTCAGGACTTTAGACTGCAGTCCATTGGTTTAGGGTTTAAGGGTTTAGGGTTTAGGGTTTAGGGTGAGCAAGGACGAAGTCCTTGAAGAGTTGGCTGCAGAGCGGCGACGCGCTGCAGCCGCGACGGAGGAAGCTGAAGAGCCAGAGACCCAGTTTGGGTTTTATAGTCCCCCTTAAGTAGATAGAATATGGCTTTGGGTATATCAAAAAAAGATCCCCATATACTCCCCATAGTCTATCTACTTCAGGGGGACTATAGGTTTAAGGATTTAGGGAAACGCGGTTTTTGGATTGTAGGGTTATTATGGACTGTGCAAAGTGTAGGGGATGCAGTGCTTTTTCTCAAGATCGGGATACCCTGCCCTGGGGTGCATGGGATTGTGCAGCTTATGGGTTAAGCCTCCAGGATCAAAATTCGCTTGTCGTAAGAAACTCCCAGATTGGTGCTGAGATGGATACACTCCCCCAAACAAACATGGAAACCCATATAGCCCCATTTTAGAGGGACTGTAGTCTTTATAGGGCCCCTTTTGGGTTTCCATGTTAGTTCCCAGGAGTGTAGGGTAGCTTGATAAACAGCATGAAAGCTTGAATAGTACAACATCCCCGGGTGCGCATATTATCAACTAGCCAAAGGCGGTATGACCGCTCTACTGGGAACGGGATCTTGAAAATGAGAGGGGAGCTTCCACATGAACCTCAGGATTGGAGGTGGAATTGCAAACCAAATATGTCAGAAAAACCCAAGCCATCTCGCCTCACAAATAATGAGCCCAGGGCCTGCCTCATATCACCATGAGTATTGTCTCAACCTACAAGACCAATCTTCGGGACTTTTGATTACTAGCGGGTGGGCAGTTGTGCAAGGAGGGGATTCATGGGTGTACAAAGGTGCCTAGTGAGCCTAGTGGTGTTGATTGTAGACCTGCAGGATCTGACTAAGCAACTGCTAGCTTTTCACGACGACCGAATCTTTCAGCAGTCATTCTTGGTCTTCTGCGTGCACGTATCCGCCCTATACAGCTGAAGACTCAATCCTGCTGCAAAGGGGTATAATGCCCCTTAAGTAATTAGATAGAGTATGGGGTATAAGAGGATCTTATTATAATCTACCCAAAGCCATATTCTATCTACCGGGGATCGGACTATACCCCAACTTCGAGAAGCCCCCCGTCACCCGCGAAGGTACGAAGATCAGCTGGCGCAGCTTCAGCATGAGTCTGCTGGCTAATTCAGGAAACCACACAGCAGTCCGGAAAGGAGTATAGTCATGCTACGAATATTACGAACAGCATTTAAAAATGCGAATAACGCTAGGTCCACCCAAATGGAATAGCACAGGCTCGAATCCAGCTAACAATGCAGCGCGGATGGTGGTTTGCAATGAATATTCATGGCTTTACCTACCCTCAATGGTAGTTTCCATTGTGTTTTCCATTATCCCTATATAACCCCTAACACATTTTAATACACAACAATATGCTATACTATACAATAATATCCCTGGACGTTTCTGAGGAAGATGAACCTCCTCATCCAGATGCAGAGGTCACCGTCGAAGGCCTCGTCCTCCAGAAAGTCAAGGCAGGATTAGGGTTTACGGGTTTGGAGTGCCCAGCGAGCCGCAACCGTCAGGGTGCAAGCGGTGTAGGTTATTTGGTTGCTGGTGACAAATGAGGGAACGAAGAAATGGGTTCCCTTACTTTGCAGTTCAGTCCGTGCGACGATTTCTGTCACAATCCGAATGCTTCGTCACTGAACTCCGTACCGGTGGAAGGCTCAGATGGTAAGCCCAATATCGTGTTTTCCTTGGATATAAAGACGACCCGGCTGATTTTGCAAGGAACTGGGTCCATAACAGCAAACTGCGATGATGGGAGCGACTTAAGGAAAACTATAGCGATGACAGTGACAAATAGCAGCGATCATGGACCATCCCAAACCCCAACCTTTGCCAGATCCGCTGCTAAGATAGTGCCAAGGAGCTTTGACCATCGTGTTGGTGCGATGCCCCTTTGCTAAAAGCAAACTGCCTCCACCGAGGCTTAGACAGGGAAGTAGATCCTCAAATCTACCTAGCAGACCTAGAAGCGTCAGAACATGTCATGTTGTATCGCTAGTGGTAGACTACATGCCTTTGAATGGGTTTTTTCAATAGCACAGCGCGATCTGCATAACTCATTTTCTCCCGCGTTGGGAACAGTATTTCCCACGTGGACTACCGCAAGTATTGAATGCTGCACGTTCCCCTTAACCCGAACTTTTATCCTAAAGGTTCGTTTGACGCTCCACCCTTCAACTCACAGAGCCATACCGGTTTCCATCTGCTCTATTTCTGCATTTGCTAGTACGCCCTGAATCCTAAAATGCGACTGAGTAGTTTGTTTAAGCGTTCTTTTTCTTACCTACTAGCCGGCCACACCTTGCTAGACTCTAGTCCAGACTCTGCACCTCAAACAGCATGACAGTTTCCATTCCAACAAGAAGCCCTTGATCCATTCCTACAACAATTGTGATAGTTTCCTTGTTGTTTTCCACTCTCCACCGCACCAGCAAGACAAGCCCTGAAGTCTAAACCTAACCTTTAAATTATCCTGGTTTCCTCCCACCAGCCCTTAAGCCCTGAAGCCGGATCCCTAAATCCTTAACCCCTAAACCCCGAACCCCTAAAACAAAAATCAGCCATTTCGTTTTCGGGAAGGCAATCTGTGCGCATGTTCGGCGCCAAGTTGGCGGAGCTGCAGAGTGGCCTGGTCACCATCAAGAGGTCTTAATGGGTAACCTTACCCTCCCGGAAACTAACATGGAAACATATGGAAACCTTAAAAAGGCCCCATAAACATTACAGTCCCTTTAAAAAGGGGCTATTATGTGTTTCCATGTTAATTTGGGGGAGTGTGTTGCTTAAGGGAAGCTAAGGGCTCGGAGATTTTGGAAGCTTGTGGCTCATCATCAGGTGAGGGCTGAGGTTTTCCTTGTATGCAGGTTGAACCCATTGGGGTTCTATAGGGGGCATATTGGGATAATGGAAAATACAATGGAAATTACTATTTGGGGTTTAGGGTTTAGGAGGTTCGGCGTCTAGGGCTTGCGGCTATTGCTTTGTGGGCAGTCTTGAAAGTGAGTGTTGGTTTTGTGTTGTACTGTTCTTCCGGTGCGGTACTATAGCGTTAAAAGCGCCTGTTGTTGAAAGATTTCGCCAAGAGACTGTTCAAGGGTTGTCAATTTGTGTCTTGGAGGCTTGTGCGCAAGAGTGCTGGCGACAGCTTTGAAGGCATGGGGAGATGGCCTTTCTCATCATCGTGGAGTTGCCATTTCGTCAGCTTCGTTTTCGTAGGTCATGTAGGTCCCATCGAATGGCCTGACAAGAGCCTGCAGACAAAGGACCTGAATCCTAGACTAGGGGTCCTGCATCCGAAGCTTTCAATCCCACATTCCAAGCCTTAACTCCTGAACTCCCCAACCCTAAATCCTAAGCCTTACGCCGCTTCAGTTGCTGGTGCCATGGCTGGAACCCTCCCTGTAATTGTTGATGGCAGTGGCCATGGGAATGTAAATGGTGGGAACTTTTCAGCTGGTCATGACTCGGTGGTTGCTGTGGTGGATGGAAACTCTGGAAGCGGTAGTCAAGGCGTGCTGCTTTTTTATTGTCTCTCTGATCCCGTTGCGCGCGATTTCGTTCACGATCTGCCGCCTCCACCCCAGCTGGCCCGAACTCTCCACGACCTTTTGGGACTCCACCTCCATCAAGCCATCAGCCATCCATAGCAGCGGTGCCAGACGACGCCCGGCCTGTGTTCCTGTCATTGACCGCTTCATTCTCGAACATGATGAGCAAGGCCGAGTACGAGTTCTAAGCCTCAGCATCCCAATCACGGTGCCTTCACGCTGCGAAACTTCCAATTCACCTTGCAGAAGAGCAATCTGTTCAAGTCTGTGCAGGCCGGTTGCATTATGCTCACCGCCTCGGCTTCCAGGGCCTCAACAGTCGTTGCTACGACCACTGGTTGGACGTGCTCGGCTTCCACCCTCCGCGCATCATCTTCCGGGATCAGGGACCTACCAGGGCTTGTAAGCGTTGCCTGAGCAGAACCACCATCACTTATCAGGCCTCGGACTGCATCTCTGCTTGGTCTGCTCCGGCTTCTATTGGGGTTATATGGGGATTTTATTGGGATGATGGAAACGAAAATGGAAACTACGATACTATAGCATATATACATATATAGATATAGGTCGCAATACTCTCATGGCTTCCGTACAGGAGCCGTCACGCCCTCCATGACCGTAGCGTGAAGCCAAACCCTGTGCCTTGCCTTTTGGGCAGACGTAAAAGTCCGAAGGGTTAAGCAACAACCTACCCTAAGGGTCCAAGGATCCGAATAGTAGGGTCTTAGGGCCCAAATACTATACTACTGATGGTATTTGGGTCTTAAAACCCCCATTATTCGAGTCCTTGTAAACCCTAAACCTTAAACCCTAAACCTTAAACCCTAAACCCTAAACCCTTGGACCCTCAGGCCTAAACTGCCTATAGCCAGCAAGGAGAGAAAGGCGCCTTCAGCGGCAGTTTCGAGGTCGGCTGATCGCATCTGACATGTGCCAGCTTCTCAAGAGGGTCCTTAAAAGCCCTATATTATTAGAGCATATAGAGATACATAGGGAGTAGACATTAAGGCCAATTAGGGCTTAGCATGGGGCGTTCGCAAAGATATTTCGGCAAATGCAAATTGCGGTTCACAAAGCAAATCGTCCCAACACGGCCTTGTACATGATCCAGACACAGTTCCGCATGTGAATGTGACCCGTAGCAGAGCCCCTGTGATCTTCTTGAAAATTCTCATAAATCTTAGAGTCCCTCACGGCACCCTATGTGATGTGCGGTGCGGTTGGGGCATAAAGCCTTGAATTGTTGTCGCAGGTCCGGACATCATCGCATAGAGGGAAAGAGGGTTGTCAACAGGATTCTTGATAATGTTGCACCACCATTCCTTGGAAAGCTTCTGTAGAACGATGTATATGGCCAAGTTATCGCAGGCGGCATCTTCTGAGTACAGCTCTTCGCCATCTCCAGTGAGGCGGGAAACATCATAATGCTCAGCAGTTGGCACCAATCTCCTCACGCGCGCTTCTGAGAGAGTGGATTCTCAAAATTCGAATCCCTACCTCCATATTCGCTCTCCCACTGTCTCCTAAGCTCCAATAAGCTTCTTGTAATGGAGAGCTTGTGCCTCTAACTCTCCCATCGGATCTTGAACGCCTGTATACCACCCAATCATAATATGGGTTCCTCTACTACCCCCCTAAGTTCCTCCTTAGTCAAGCTTGATTGCCCCTACATAGTTTTGATTAAAGGGGGAACCTAGGGGGGTAGTAGAAGAACCCATCAGATCGGGCGGGCACTGAGTTCCAATCCCGCGTACCTAACCTTCGGGTCTCGCCCCCCGCTGCTTTTCTTTCAGGGGCGGTTCATCCTTCCAATTCGATGCTGACGAGGCTGCGCCGGTCTAAAGTTTAAAGATTTAGGGTTTAGATGCTGACAACCTTCTATACTTTAGGAGGACCCCCCACCTTGTAATAGTGACTATAAGGGATAATAAGGATTATATTAGGGTCCGCTTATATTCTGATTATACGACTATTACAGGGTGGGGGGTCCTCCTAACCTATACTTAAAAACGGGTTCTGGAAGGGTCCCTCTCAAGGACCAGATGGTAGTTTCGACAAACTTGGGGACCACCCAAATAGACACTAAATCTTTTAATTTATGGGGGCCCCAACAAGGAACCCCTGATTTTACGCCCCCCCCCTCTATTCCCCCCCCTCTATCCTCTATTTGCCCGCGCCAAATGCTGGTTGTGGATGTGGGGTCGAAGTGAACGTTATTATGGGTGCCGGCATGCATACGCTTGTATCTTGTTCTGCTGCGAATAACAGTAATCTTGCAGTTGTGGAAGTATTTGTACGGCTGCTATGACCGTGGATGCGCACGTAACATGAAGATGCTGCGGGCAAATAGGGGAGGGTGTAACTTTCGGAAAATCCCAAGTAGAAAACGCATGGAGATACATGAGAACTTTCCGGGGTTCTCCGGATGTTGGGTCTGCGGATGCCTATCGACATTGCCCGGCGCCTTCCAGAAACACCTTAAACCCTAAACCCTAACCAGGGGTAGACTGGTTTTGTTTCAGGACATGATTCTTGATTGTTGCATGATCTCCGCAAGGCATCAAAAGCTCCCTCGCCTCTGGGCTTTACCAAGGATAGTTTAGGTAGGCCACCACCCTGAAATAGTTATATGGGAGATCATGGGCCCCTTGTGGTTAAAGATACTATTATGCACCTAGTATGTATGGGTACAAGAACGGGACCCCTAATTTTGGGAACTACCCAAATAGTAAGAACATACAAGGACACGAAGAGATTCACCAGCATCCCTTATAGTCACTGTTGCTGGGTGGGAGTCCACCTCACAGATAGTACGCTTTTTTGATAGGCCTGCTTCGCAAAAGCGCCGCTCGTTAGCTTAGGTTGGCCCTTGCAAGCAGAGGAAGAGCGGACGAGAATCAGCAGCTGCGCCGCAGAAAGAGGGTTTAAGGGGTTTACAGTTTAGAGGGTAGATACAGTCCCCAAAATAACATGGAAACCCATATAGCCCCATTTTAGAGGGACTGTAGTCTTTTTAGGGCTCATTTTGGGTTTCCATGTTAGTTCCCAGGAGTGTAGCTTGCGGTGGCAAAGACCACCCCGCGCCCAATGCTGTTCCAAGATTTAGCTCAGGTAGCGGGAGGCCCAAGTCCAAGTAATATCTTAGACAGTCCTTTAGGGTTTACGGTTTAGGGTTTAGCCATCATGTTAATAACGCGTGGTGGCTGGTTGAACTTTCAGTTGTGCCGGCAGTCATCCAGTCCGTGCCTCAAAAAGGGTTTAGGGTTTAAGGTTTAGGGTTTAGGGTTTAGCTTATAATTTCTAATTTAATTATGGCTACCAAAAGATGAGGCTAGCAGGTATCGTAGAATTCCTCCCCAGGATGGAGCCCTAAGATTCCATCCTAGTCCATCCCTCCTGTCTAAATGGGGGTTTCCCAAAATTAGGGGTACCTTTTTGGGGATCCTTATAATAAGGACTATAGTATATTGGGGTCCATCTTGTGGTTCCCCTATTTTGGGAAAGTACCAAATCACTGGGTTCTACCGCAGGCCCTCTTTCATGGGGAGTTCATGCTTCGAAGCAGATGCTGACGAGGCTCGCTGTTGACGACTGAGCTGTAAAAGCGTGTTTTTGTAAGCAGGGGTTAGCTTCGTTTTGGGCTGAGCGTTCAGGATTTACCTGAGACCTATGAGCTACGAGCTACTGTCAATAGTCGCATTCGTAAGGGACATAGGGGTCCCTTGTGTAGTTAGGTAAAATACAATCCGTAATTAATGATGAGCCCACGTTCATTTAATTACGTAGGAAATACTGACTGTAGCTTGGACATTGGCCACATGCGCTAACAGTTGGATAATAGACATAATATATGTTTATAGAGAGAGAGAGAGAGAGAGAGAGACCGCGTCAATGCCCAGCCCGTGTTGGGCAGTTTGGTTAGACTACCCCTCGTTGTTTCAGGCTGGGGGCTTGTGTGCTATGAGCCTCAGGGACTACTGGGTTCAGCTGCCTCCCATTTCCTGAAACAGTTCCTAACAGCATGTATCACTGCAAGGGTGAAAATACTGTACAGCAACGGTGAGAATGTTGAGGTGTTCCTGCCAGCTCTTGTGTGTTGCTAGTTACATAACTGTCTCTCATGACTGGGCTTGCATGTGGGTGTGTTCGAGCTGCTGGCTGATGGCCTGAGTGTCACGTATACGTTGCCTTATCTTTATTTTGGGGTACCAGTATTACAACCACCATGATGTCCTTCCTCCATAGCCTGATCGAAAGAAAAAAAGACCGTAGCCATTTTGGCTCAAGCGGCTTCCGTAAGGTTGAAGCAGCTGTTTATCATTTCGCTTAGCCATAAATCGTTTAAACAATGGTATTCAGTTCAAACCGTTTTTAAACGGTTCACAATCGTCTAATCATCTTGAACCTGCGTCATTCCAGGTCATTCCTAGCCATTTCAATTCCCAGTCGCAGCGCTGTGACCAGGACGTATGGAGTACCTTGCATTGTGAAGACAACTAGCTTCAAATTAATCAGCCATGGAATCCGATGCAACGCCACTTAGTGTGGGAACCAGAAATCATCGCACGGAGATTGGGAACATGGAGACGGACAGCACAAAGACAACAGGTGCTGGGAAGGAAGATGTCAGGGAAGGGACACGAACTATGGAACATGAGGTGGAAACCTTAGCAAGCGTGCTGGAAAATCTGGACAAGACAACAGGACAAGAAGATGCATGAGATCGTGGCGATGAAGCTGGAGAGGTTGGATAGACGACAAGTCGAGGAATCGGATGACTGACGTGCTGAAAAACATGGATGCGGAAAAGAGTACATAAGTTACAGAACAACACTGGCATAAATCATTACAGTTTCGACCGTTGAAAGCAACTGTGACATACCGAGTCAACTGAAAAGTGAGAAGATGTGAGAAGGGAAGGAAGTGGGAATTCAGCATGCCTCCGTGGAACCTGGGAGCAACAGTCTTTCAGGGAAACGGCTACCGTGACCACTACCGTGACCAATGCAATTCGCTTATCCCGCAACATTGTGAGGAAGAGTTATAAGAGGAAGAGTTATAACGGAATCGATTAGGGGATTGTTGCTTTGTTGTGGGAGCGGGTAATTATCAGTCGAAGTCGACGTGGAATGCACAATTCGCTTTGCAGGGAGAGAACGTTGTCAAGTTTGTTCATAGGGAAATTGGGAAGTGTTGTTGAACTTGTATAATAGGGACGGAATTGGCCAATTTGGCAAGGCAGTGAGATGCAGGGACAAATGGAGCCTAGGTTGACGGAGTATTGGGGAGTTGAGGCCTATTGTTTTGGGGGTGGTTTCAAATGCTCATGCTCCATCTGTCAACCTTATATACCTCGGCCACCTTTTCCAGGGAACAAAGGTTCACGTTCGACTTTTTCCGCAGGGAAGAGGGGAAGGGCGCCGGATACGGGGTTGGGTAGGAGAAGAAGACACGGGGGGGATGGCAACAATCCGGCGAACTCTGATCCCATCCAGCTTCCGAACCCATCAGACCTCTGCCTGCTTTTGGGGCTGTGCCTCAGCCCTCCCCAGCCGGGGGGGGTAAAGCAGTGAGAAGAAGAAGAGAGAGAGAGAGAGAGAGAAAGAGAGCTATAGCTCTGAGTAGTACCCCCTAGATCCCCCTAGCCCTATTATAGACGCTTAATGGGTGGGGGCAGGACCCAAACTGCAGCCCATATGTGAAGTGAAGATGAAAGGAACATGAGGGAGGGGCCCACACGAATGACCTATATTCTCAATAAAGTACCATTATAGGGGCGTTGTGGGTAAACCATAAAACATGAACCTTAAACTACGAGGGGAGTGGATGGTAGGACGAGGAGATCTTGTGACTTAAAATGCTTAAGGTTTTGCGTTGCTCACCGCCAGGTGTCAAAAGCTCCCGCGCCTCTCAGTCGCACACAGATACTCGGAGGGTCAGGGGGACTTAGTGAGTATATTTTATAACCCATATAACAACCCCAGCTATCACAACTATTAACCTGCTTGCTGAGGCTTTCTGACCCTCCAATCAGCAGTGTTGTAAGCCACCCCGCCGCTTCAATATTTGCCATAGGCGTCCCCCAAACCCTAAACCCTAAACCCGCAAGATACTCCTAGCTTGTATGTGTGCGGTGCTGGAGTGAAGACTTGTGGCGTGGAAGTCCTAGATGGGGTTTCCCAACATTAAGGGTACCTTTTTTTGGAGTTCTTGATTATAAGGATTATAGTATATTGGGGTCTATATCGGGGTCTCCTTCTTTGGGAACCTACCATAAACCACCCTTATAGTATTTGCATTCCTTTCCCCCACTCCCAATTAAGCAGGAGTAGGACAGGCTCCTGTTTGCGACGGTTTTTGTTGTGTGTTCATTGTTGACCTGAACTTTTCTGAAGCCCCGTCTGAAATCCTGCCGAATTCCCTCTGAACAATTAGGGTGAGTGTAACCTAAAACCAGGATCCGGATCCAATTTTGTTGGGGGGTTTCCCGAACCCTCTTCTACACTAAGCAACATTAACTTCATAATCCCCGCCATCCCCTTGTTGCATTGAGCTCAGGCTTGAAATGCTTGAAAGCGAATTCGAGTCGGCCCTTGCAAGCAAACGGAGAGCAGACGAGGAGAATCAGCAGCTGTGCCTGGAACGCAGTGAGCGACTAAGGGCGTGGTAGGGTATCTATGTATGGCAGCTTCCCAAAATAAGGGGACCGCCCTGTATTCATCCCAAGTTTATGGGGACCGCCCATCAGAAAGGACCATTTTGGGGACAACATACACAAATGTGCTACCTCCCACAAACATCAGCTTGGGGTTTATAGGTTTTTGGGGTCAGCTTCTTTGTCTTCAGGCAGCTGCAGTGGCTTACGAAGAGATGCAACTTTACATGCTGAGGTTGGAGAAGGCCCTGCAAACAAGTTCTCATGCTGAGGTGCCTCGGTTCAAGATTCAAGCAGCGGGTTTAGGGTTTCGGGTTTAGGGTCTGCATGTCGGCATTTTTGGGGGCTCGGCCTCAGCCAAGGAGCTGCTTGCTGACGAGCAGCGGCAGAACGCAAAGTTGCGGTCAAGGCCATGGCATGCTTGACCCATGGAAGGACCATCGTTGCTGGGCCTTGAGAATTGAAGGCAGGTAGTTCACATAACCTTTGTATAACACCTTAAATTGTAGGCCCAGAGCGCCGCTGGACCATGTCATTTTCCTGGACAGCCGCAGGTTTGAAGAGGAGTGTGCTCAGCTACGCCGGCAGCACACTGAAGCCATCCAGACATCAGAGGAAGCACCTTGATATGCATCAAGAGACTAAGCGAGCTTGTATTGGGATAATGGAAAAGAAAATGGAAACTACTGTTGAGGGTTGAGGGTTTATGCTACCGTTACTTCTGCTGGTACTTGGCTGGTGGACACAAAAAACGGGAGAGCAGCAGATACACATCCCAGCAGGACAAAGTTTTGTTGTGGCTGTAATGAGGAAGCGCTGGTTGAACTGTCACTTCCATTGCGCATGCAAGGATGCGGCCCAGCGGCTGCTGGAGGATGTGGCGGCGGTGGAAATGATGTTTTCGCAGCAGGCAGAGAAAGCGGAGCTAAGGGAAGCACAGGCATTGCAGGCGGAAAGAGCTGCGATGGCTTCCGAGTACCATGCTCAAGCAGAAGAACAGCAGGCCGAGATGGCATGGATACCCATTTGAGCAATAGTCTAAACTCCTTAACAGGGGTAATGTAGGGGATAATTAACAATAATTTAGGGGACTAGTATAGGGGTTATCAAGGGGGATACTAGGAGTTTAGACTATGGCTCATTTGGGGTGTTTAGGGTTTAGGGTTTTAGGGTTCAGGGTTAGGTTTCGCATGTTTAGGGTTTAGTGGTTTACAAGCAGAGGTTTTAGTTGAGCAGCTCCTGAAAAAGGGTNNTTAGGGCTTAGGGTTATGTAGGGATGATGGAAAAGAAAATGGAAGCTACTACTTAGAGTTTTCTAGGGATTATGTAGAAGAACATAGAAATTAATATTTAGGCTTAATATAGAGCATGGAAAAGAGAATGGAAACGACCACTTAAGGGTTCTATAGGGATTGTGGAAAAGAATATGGAAAGTACATTGAGGGTTTAGGGTTATAATTTGGGTTATAAATGGGTTCTATGGGTCACGGAAACTGCGGCATATCTATGAGAGCCGCAATTGACATTTGTTGCATGAGAAAAAAGGCAGCTGCTGCAGGAATTTAGTAGTTACATGTCATGGGTTCCCTTACTCCCCCTAGGTCCTTGCATGCTTGTGGTTGTTTGAGCCATGGACCAAAGTTATGGCATGTTCTTTGAAGGTTCCCTTTAAAAACCGCCTATGCAGCCCCTTATAGGTCCCCCAACTTAACCCTAAACCCTAAACCTAACTTTAGTCCGCAGCTCAACTTCATGGATAACCTGAGCTAAAGAAGGGTAACCAAGGGCAAGCCCGAGGGGACAGTTGGAAACGCTCAGGGTCAGGGCATGCAACTGCAAGAAGAACCCGAAACACTTAGGATTTAGGGTTTAGGGTTTAAAGCCCCCTTGAATCGAATATGGAAGTACCCCAGAGCAGAATAAGACCCCCATATAACATATCCCATATTCTATCTACTTAAGTGGAACTATAAGCCTTACAGTCAAACCCTAAGCCCCAAATTGCGACAGGCTTTCGTTGAAGCTTCCAAGCAAGCAGCTGTCAACCTCGCAAAGGCGGAGGCGGAGGCTAGGCCAGGACTCGTCATCTAAAGGGCCACTTATGAGTTCCCTTTACTTAGGAATTACCTAGAAAACCAGTTAGCCATAATCATAGGCAACTTCCCCTAATTTCCTACTACTTGGGTTTTAAGTAGCCCATTATTCTGGGTAATTAGGCTTTCTAGGTAGAGTTTAGTGCGAGTTGTGGAGGCTGCAGGCTGGAGGCGCGTCAGAGAGTCCTCCTTCAAAAATAAAAAGGGTTTAGGGAATAGGGTTTGGGGATTAGGGCTTATTGTTTAGGAGTAACCCTTTCATTGGGTTGAAAAAGGGGTAAAGGGTTTAAGGGTTTGAGGTTTAGGGCCTCAAAACCTCATCCTACACCCTAAAAGCCCCAAAGTTTAGTGTAGTTTAGGGTTTTAGGCTGAGGTTTGGGGGACATTACCCGAAGAAAGGAGAATCAAATGGAAAGAACATGGAAATTGAAGTGAAAGCTGAGGGGTACATAGGGAGTTACAACATGTATTGGGTAAATTGGACAGAACATCGAAAGTGTCAGAACAACTACTGCATCATAGAATTTGAATGGCTGTCTGAAATTGTCGAAGGGCCTCTTGCTGGGTGTATCGTAAGCGGCTGCAGCCAGCACCAACAACAGCAGAGGTCCATGATACAGGTTTCCCTGAGAGTGGCCATAGTTGTGGCAGCAGTGCTGATTCAGCACCCGGCTCTTCTGATACCGCGCAGCGGTAGTCATGAAACAGACAGTATCGTAGCGTCTCAGTAACGTGGTCCAATTAGGTGTACCTAGACAGGCAGGGATTTTTTTAATCCCCAACATTGAGTAATCCTTAAGTTCCCGTATAGGACAGGCAAGTACAACTTTACTTGCTAGCAGGCAGAGCAGCAACGACGCCTCTATGACGTTCTACGTGCAGAAGTGGCAGCTTTTCTGCAACATGCTCTAGGGATATTTAGGCTTTGCAAAAAGCAAAAGTTAAGGTCTGCGCTCCCTGAAAGGAGACAGTTGAGCCATTGTCTACACTCGTAGTGTCCCCTGAATAACCTCTATAATGCTCCCCTATAGAATCCCCTATATGACCCCCTTTAAGGCGTTTAGACTATGGCTCATGTGTATTTGCATTTACTGGCAGCTGGTGCTGATTGCCTGGTTGTGGCGGAGGTCCCGGACTGCCGCCGCCACCTCCACAACGTTAGTTGTGGCTAGTAGTGAATGAGGGAATATAATCCCTATATAGTCCTTATGAAATATATTCCGTAGTTCCCTTTGCTAACATCTACTAACCCCCAATAAGCAGCAGCAGCAGCAGCAACAACAACAACAACGACGACGACATCAACTACAACCGCCACGGCTGTGGCTCAGTCAGCCCTCACATGATCCACAACATTCACTACATCAACCACCAATCGGGCCACCGGTGCCTCCGAATCAGGAAGAACAAGCGACAGTGCAACTGTGAGAAACTTGTTGGAGATGAGTTGTTGATTGTATGCTTCTCCTGAAATAGCATCAATTTGTCCTGCCTTCGCTATGCTCGCGGGCATGATCTTAGGCTGATGGTCATGGCAAGCAATATTCATAGGACAAACGTGAGGAGCCGCAATTCGCAGATCGGATAACAAGTACAAATGCGAAGTTGTTGGTGGGGTGTTGTCGCCCTCATCATGCCAAACCGCTGTCCGTGTTGACGGAGCTGTACTATAAGGAAGCAGCTGGCAAACTAAACTAACCTGCATGCTCGATCTCCTGCCCACGCAAGCAATTGTTAATCGACAGCGTGGCTCTTCCGAGGAGGCCAGCATGGCATGCTATGTTACAACATGTTACAACCAAACATGCTGACCGTTTGCATTGGCGCACTGCATGCTTGGTGCAATTTCGGAACCACGCCCCCAGTTAGCAAGGCAAAGATGGAAAAGATATCGTCCTCCACCTCAGTCGATCCGACGTCTACAAGCCTGGAGCTCGAGAAGAAGGAGGAGGGAATTGCAATGATTGTCCCCTCACTGCTGGAGCATTACAGTACCTTCATTACCAACACCACGAGTATCAGCACCATTGCGCACCATTACTCTTACTATTACGGTAAGGGTCCCATCGGTTTGTCCATGCAATCCGGAAAAACATCCTAAGCCTTAGTCACGACTTTCAGTGTTACCAGGGCTGATACAAAACATCTGCATTGCTTTAGTTCGCGAGATTTTTTGCACCGTAGCATCAACAACACCACCGCTACTCTTCATATTCATTGTGATGGTGGCTCGGCTTCATTCTCGGTCAATTCCCCTCCCTCCCCATGAGGCTCCCCATCTACTGCATGTATCCCAAAGATTCTATCCTAAATGGTGGTTGATCTGAAAGCCACCCTTTTCGGAAATTTAGGGTTTAGGGTTTAGGGCGGCAAGTGTTTAAGGCTCCTGAAGGTTTATGTGGAAAAATCTGGGAAATGTATGTGCAATCAAGGCAATTTTGTGAACAGAATTTTGATCAACTACCACATATGCGTGGGATCTTCAGGTGATCGCCTATAAACTTTGACATCGTTTTTTCGGGAACCCCTGTAAGCCCCAACCCTATATAACCCCTGATAGTTTGTGTTTTGTTTCTCTTCCATTATCCCCACATAACCCCAATATAACGCCTATATAATCCCAGTTTCCATTGAATCTTCCATCGTCATTGGGGAGAAGGTCCCTATACGCTGTTTACGGTTTAGGGTTTAAGGGAGAAGATTCTTATAATCTTAACATGATCCTAACCCTCACCCTCAAATCCTATCATAACCCCACATAACCTACGGCGGATGGTATCAAACCAGCATCACCCAAAGTACCTTATACCTGGGGAGTTTTAGTGGTCTAGTATACTTAGGCCATGCAGCAGTTTTTGTATCAACAGTATGTGTCCTAAACCACAAAACCCTACTCATCTATACGTTTCTTAGAACTCCATATACCCTGAGCCTACACCCATAACCCTAACCTATCTCGCGAGGAGGACCTCGAAACGGCGTCATCCCCGGCTACGTCTCCGATAGCAAGCCCAGGTGGGTAGGGATTAGGGTTTCGGGACTAGGGTTTCGGGTCTCCTACCAACTTCCACGGCACGTCGAACTGCGGCAGCATCTAAGCCCTTCTACTTGCATAGGCGGATATCTAGCAGACACTCAGTTCTTCTCAAGTCATGCGCCGGTCCGTTTGTAGGCACGCACATCGCGCTCAAGCAGGCACCAGTCCACTATCAGGGTCGGGTTAGTGGCAACACCGCAGTCAGGGCAAAGCGTCTCCGCAAAGCTTCTTAGCGCCAGTCCCAGGCGATCTGCGTCGCGCCGAAGCACGCATGTTCCGTGCCTGCTTGAGCGCGCTGCGCGTGCCTAAAATACCCTAAAACCCTCAACCCCGAAGTAGGGAAACCAATGAGTTCACATCTCCCGTATCCCAATGACCAGGCCACCTGGCTGACATCCAAGACGACAGATTGCGCGAGGCGCTAGGAACGCTGTCACAGATGACACAGAAGCTGAAGAGGCAACTTGGGGGCTCCTGAATAATCCCCTCGCCCTAAGACTAAACCTCCCCACCCCCGGCCCCCCCAATATCAAATACTCCCAATATACTGGGAGTATTTACGTAATATTTGGGAGGATGCCCCCCCCTAATATCAAATACTCCCGTAAAGGGAGGGGGGTGTTTCCTTTTCAGGGGGAGGAGATTTTGCTTTAGGTTTGCCAGGTTTAGGGACCAGAGGCAGAGAGGGCCGAGTTGAGCATTTAGGGAAAAAAGTGCGTAGGGTTGCAGGGCCCAAACTGATGATTACTGTAGGGTTTGCGGTTGCAGGGCGCGCAATGATGATTAGAGTACGTTGTGGGGGCCTATATTGGGGACCAATCGCGGCATGCCATTTTGCGGAGCTGCCAATTTGACCGCAAACCATGAGCGAACTCCAACACCATGAAAAATCAGCATTCTTTCCCCCAACACCAGACCCTCACCTCAAAAATAATACCACATCGATGATTACCTCCTTAATAGATTTAAACATATCCTTTAACTTCTGTTGCCCTTTGTCCAACTCCTAAACCCACCCTACATCATCCCACGAAGCCACAAAACCTCATAGGATCCGGATCCAAATTTGTTGGGGGGGGTTTCCCGAACCCTCCTCCACACTATGCCAACATTAACTTCATAATCCCGCCATCCGCTTGTTACATTGAGCTCAGGCTTGAAGTGCTTGAAAGCGAACTCGAGTCGGCCCTTGCAAGCAAACGGAGAGCAGACGAGAAGAATCAGCTGTGCCTGGAACGCAGTGAGCGACTAAGGGCGTGACAGGGTATCTATGTATGGCAGATTATGGCAGCTTCCCAAAATAAGGGGACCGCCCTGTATGCATCCCAAGATATTCCTTATTATGGGGACCCCCCATCAGAAAGGACCATTTTGGGGCCAACATATAAAAAGGTGCTACCTCCCACAAACATCAGCTTAGGGTTTATAGGTTTTTTGGGTCAGTCTTGGTTTTCAGGCAGCTGCAGTGGCTTACCAAGAGATGCAACTGTACATGCTGAGGTTGGAGAAGGCCCTGCAAACAAGTTCTCATGCTGAGGTGCCTCGGTTCAAGATTCAAGCAGCGGGTTTAGGGTTTCCGGTTTAGGGTTTCGGGTTAAGGGTCTGCATGTCAGCTTTTTTGGGGGCTCGGCCTCAGCCAAGGGGCTGGTTGCTGACGAGCAGCGGCAGAACGCAAAGTTGCGGTCAAGGCCATGGAACGTTTGACCCATAGAGGCATAGAGGGACCATCGTTGCTGGGCCTTCGGAATTGAAGGCAGGTAGTTCACATAACCCCCTGTATAGCACCCTAAATTGTAGGCCCAGAGCACCGCTGGACCGTGTCGTCTTCCGAGACAGCCGCAGGTTTGAAGAGGAGTGCGCTCAGCTACGCCGCCAGCACTCTGAAGTCATCCAGACATCAGAGGAAGCACCTTGATATGCATCAAGAGACTAAGCGTGGTTATCTTGGGGTAACGGAAAAGAAAATGGAAACTACTGTTTAGGGTTTAGCCATGCTGCCGCTACTTCTGCTGGTACTTGGCTGGTGGACACAAAGACGGGAGAGCAGCAGATACACATCCCAGCAGGACAAAGTGTGTTTTTTGTTGTGGCTGTTCGCCGGGGCCTTGAAATGGAATGGAAAATAATAATGAGGAAGCGCTGGCTGAACTGGCACTTCCAGTGCGCATGCAAGGATGCGGCCCAGCGGCTGCTGGAAGCACAGGCATTGCAGGCGGAAAGAGCTGCGATGGCTTCCGAGTACCATGCTCAAGCAGAAGAACAGCAGGCCGAGATGGCACGGATACCTTGAGCTATAGTCTAAACTCCTGAAAAGGGGTTATGTAGGGGATAACATAGGGCAGTAGCATAGGGCTTATTAAGGGGGATACTAGGAGTTTAGACTATAGCTCATTTAGGGTGTTTAGGGTTTTAGGGTTCAGGGTTAGGTTTAGCATGTGTAGAGTTTAGTGGTTTACAAGCAGAGGTTAGAGTTGAGCAGCTCCTGAAAAAGGGTTTAGGATTTAGGGTTAAGGGTTATGTAGGGATAATGGAAAAGGAAATGGAAGCTGCTGAAGCTACTACTTAGAGTTTTCTAGGGATAATGGAAAAGAAAATGGAAACGACTATTCAGGTTTATATAGAGATAATGGAAAAGAAAATGGAAATTACCACTAGGTTTCTATAGGGAGTGTGGAAAAGAATATGGAAACCATTATTTAGGGTTTAGGGTTTATTTGGGGTTATAAATGGGTTCCATGGGTCACGGAAACTGCGGCATATCTATGAGAGCCGCAATTGACATTTTTTGCATGAGAGAATAACAGCAGCTGCTGCAGGAATTCAGTACTTTCATGTCATGGGTTCCCTTACTCCCCCCTAGGTCCTTGCATGCTTGTGGCTACTTGAGCCGTGGACCAAAGTTATCCATATTCTTTGAAGCTCCCCCCTAAACCGCCTATGCATCCCCTTATAGGTCCCCCCCATACGGATAACTTGAGCTAATTAAGGGTAACTAAGGGCAAACCCGAGGGGATAGTTGGCGACGCTCAGGGTCAGGGCATGTAACTGCAAAACGAACCCTACACCCTTAGGATTTAGGGTTTAGGGTTTAGAGTCCCCTTGAATAGAATCTGGAAGTACCCCAAACCATAATAAGCTCCCCATGTAACATATCCCATGTTCTATCTACTTAAGTGGAACTATACAAATTGCGACAGGCTCTCGTTGAAGCTTCCAAGCAAGCAGCTGTCAACCTCGCAAAGGCGGAGGCGGAGGCTAGGCCAGGACTCGTCGTCTTAAGGGCCACTCATGAGCTCCCTTTACTTAGGAATTACCTAGAAAACCAGTTAGCCATAATCATAGGCAACTTCCCCTAATTTCCTACTACTTTGGGTTTAAGTAGCCCATTATTCTGGGTAATTAGGCTTTCTAGGTAGAGTTTAGTGCCAGTTGTGGAGGCTGCAGGCTGGAGGCGCGTCAGAGAGTCCTCCTTCAAAAACAAAAAGGGTTTAGGGAATAGGGTTTGGGGAATAGGGTTTATTGTTTAGGGGTAAAGGGTGTAAGGGTTTGAGGTTTCGGGCCCGCAAACCTCATCCCACACCCTAAAAGCCCCAAAGTTTAGTGTAGTTTAGGGTTTAGGCTGCGATTTGGGGGACATTACCCGAAGAAAGGAGAATCAAATGGAAAGAACATGGAAATTGAAGTGAAAGCTGAAGGGTACATAGGGAGTTACAACATGTGTTGGGTAAATTGGACAGAACATCGAAAGTGTCAGAACAACTACTGCATCATAGAATTTGAATGGTTGTCTGAAATTGTCGAGGGGCCTCTTGCTGGGTGTATTGAAAGCGGCTGCAGCCGGCACCAACAACAGCAGAGGTCCATGATACAGGTTTCCCCGAGAGTGGCCATAGTTGTGGCAATAGTGCTGATTCAGCACCCGGCTCTACTGATACCGCATACAGCGGTAGTCATGAAACAGACACTACCGTATAGTACCGTAGCGTCTCAGTAACGTGAAACAGGTCCAATAATTAGGTGTACCTAAACACGCAGGGCTTTATAATCCCCAACTTTATAATCCCCAACATTGAGTAATCATTAAGTTCCCGTATAGGACAGGCAAGTACAACTTGACTTGCTAGCAGGCAGAGCAACAGCGACGCCTCTATGACGTTCTACGTGCAGAAGTGGCAGCTTTTCTGCAGCAGGGTTTGGGGATATTTAGGGTTTGCAAAAGGCAAAAGTCAAGGTCTGCGCTCCCTGAAAGGAGACAGTTGAGCCATTGTCTACACTCGTAGTATCCCCTGAATAACCTCTGTAAGGCTCCCCTATAGAATCCCCTATATGACCCCCTTTAAAGCGTTTAGACTATGGCTCATGTGTATTTGCATCTAATGGCAGCTGGTGCTGATTGCCTGGTTGTGGCGGAGGTCCCGGACTGCCACCGCCACCTCCACAACGTTAGTTGTGGCTAGTAGTGAATGAGGGATTATAATCCCTATATAGTCCTTATAAAATATATTCCGTAGTTCCATATGCTAACATCTACTAAGCCCCAGTAAGCAGCAACAACAACGACGACGACGACATCAACTACAACCGCCGCGGCTGTGGCTCAGTCAGCCCTCACGTGATGATCAACAACATTCACTACATCAACCACCAATCGGGCCACCGCTGCCGCCGAATCAGGAAGAACAAGTGACAGTGCAGCTGTGAGAAACTTGTTGGAGATGAGTTGTTGATTGTATGCTTCTCCTTAAGTACCATCAAATTGTCCTGCCTTTGCGATGCTCGCGGGCATGATCTTAGGCTGATGGTCATGGCAAACAATATTCATAGGACAAACGTGAGGAGCCGCAATTCGCAAATCGGATAACAAGTACAAATGCGAAGTTGTTGGTGGGGTGTTGTCGTCCTCATCATGCCGAACCGCTGTCCGTGTTGACGGAGCTGTACTATAAGGAAGCAGCTGGCAAACTAAACTAACCTGCATGCTCGATCTCCTGCCCACGCAAGCAATTGTTAATCGACAGCGTGGCTCTTCCAAGGAGGCCAGCATGGCATGCTATGTTACAACCAAACATTGCCGTTTGCATTGGCTCACTGCATGCTTGGTGCAATTTCGGAACCATGCCCCCAGTTAGCAAGGCAAAGATGGAAAAGATATCGTCCTCCACCTCAGTCGATCCGACATCTACGAGCCTGGAGCTCGAGAAGGAGGAGGGAATGGCAATGATTGTCCCCTCACTGCTGGAGCCTTACAGTACCTTCATTGCCAACACCACGAGTATCAGCACCATTGCGCAACATTACTCTTACTATGTCGGTAAGGGTCCCATCGGTTTGTCCATGCAATCCGAAAAAAAACATCCCAAGCCTTAGTCACGACTTTCAGTGTTACCAGGGCTGATACAAAACATCTGCATTGCTTTAGTTCGCGAGATATTTTGCACCGTAGCATCAACAACACCACCCGGCTACTCTTCATATTCGTTGTGATGGTGGCTCGGCTTCATTCTCGGTCAATTCCCCTCCCTCCCCATGGGGCTCCCCATCTAGTGCATGTATCCCGGTATCCCAAAGA
>CAJNIZ010046449.1:108365-149325 GCA_905231905.1 Symbiodinium pilosum | reverse complement strand
GGGACCATACCATGGGGGGGGGAGGGGGGGGGGGAGCCCGCCGGGGCGTGACCATATATGCCCTATAAACCCCCCGAATATAACCCCTGATCCTAGATCTGGAGCTCAACGCGCAGGACCTTGGTTCAACCTTCGTGGGTCAGACACTGCTCGCCCTGGCACAAGGCGTGAAGCTTCTGGCAGATTTGTCCTCTGAGTGGCGGGTCAGATCAGGGTTCCGGAGCTTAGTTCATTATAGACGTGTATTGCACACGCCTTTGCACATCTGGTGATGGACACGAGGTAAGACCTTGTTAGTCTGCAACGCCTCGCTTGTTGCGACTCACTGCTCACTGCTTTGGCGAAGGATCTAGTGAAGAGCTTGCAGTGTCATACGGCATCACGCTTCGACACATCAAGCACAAGGCTGCCTCTGTTGCCAAACTTGATGGCTTCCGTGAAAGCCTTCAAACCAACATGCTGTCATGAGATCTCCGCGGGATGATGCCGCTATGTCATGCTATGTCAAGATGGCGCAGAATTGAGTTGGCGATCCCATCCCACGGCTATGCGACATGAGATGCTCGCACTTCAGGACAATCATCAGATTCCTCAGAACTCGGTATTGCCAGTAGATTGAAGACCTTAGCATTTCCGAGCTGCAGGCATCCCTGAGCTGGCCGTCTCCCAGTGGAATGTGGCCGAGATGCCGCTAGGATGCCGAGCAGTGAATCGGTGGATCGTGAGTGTAAGAGAGCTCTCGGGCACACTCATCGACTGCAAGTTTTGGGCAATGGTCTTGCAGTTGCTTCTACCTTAGCTGCTGCTACCAATGTAGCCCCAACATTTAGCTCAGGAAGGCGGATCAGATTCTTCGAGCGCACCCGCCAGAGCGGTTCCACGAGGTGCGCGGGCACATCCAGGTTTGAAAGCTTGGGCCTTGGGAGTTTGGTCTTGGGAGGCTGTGAAGCCACGATATAGGATCTAAGCCCTTGATTTTGTTGTGAGAATGTCGGGAGTGCTGTTAAGAATCATCAGCAAGTCTGTGGTTTTGGGGTATCCAACATTGGGAGCCTGGACTGGGGGAGGCTCATAGATAGTTGGACTTAAGGCTTCGAGCCCAGAGCCGCTTTGAGGTTTGAAGCAATGGCTGGAAATGTATTGTGGCTTTATCGGGAAACAGGCAACTACTGTAATGGGGTTATCTAGGGTTTAGGGTTTAGGAATTAGGATTTAGGGCTTAGCGTTGAGGCTTTCTCACTTTTCCGGTTGGACTGTCGGGTTTTGCTGTTTAAGACCCTCGCGCCACCGCGTTGCCAAAGCCTGCATACCTGATGCTTGCTTGGTGCGAACCTGAAGGAAAGCAAATGCGTCACAAAGCCCAAGGTCCCTAAGCGCTAGAATAGTGGACATCCAATGACACAGGTGGATCTTCTGATTTTGGTTCAGTATTCTTGTGAGACCCCCTGTCCAATGCCTGTGTGCTGCTTAGAGCCTTGTCACCCACAACTCGCCCACTTATGACTTATAAGAGCACTCATCGCAGCATTCAGGCCTGTACTGAACCTATTTTAGGGACTGCTCTCACACATATTGACATGCTCTCCGCATTCCTAAGTCAGTTCTGAACTCAGGAGACCCACCTTGCAACCCGATCTGTCCATCAGGAGCTTCAGGCGGAGTGGCGGCTGTACCAGCTGCGCTTGCGGCCAGGGTTGGCTGATCGTCCTTACCCGTACCTTGGCGGTAGCAAGAGATGCTTCAGGGTAGCAGGACCCCAAGCCCTTAAGTACGTGTTTGGGGTTCAGACGTCGAATTAAGGTGCGCTAAACATGAACTGGGCTGTCCCTCTCCGCACATTTCACAAACTCCGGGTTTGCGGTGGGACTTTGGCAGACACATCCCGTGAGCGACACGGAGTTTGTTGCTGGCAGGTGTTCAAGGCCGTCTAGAGTCTAGCTAAAGTGATGCTGTGAAAGCTCGCTCAGGAATGCTGTGTTTTCGTCCCTGGCAGGTCTGTGGACTTTACAGTTGCTTGCCTCGCGCACGGGATACTCTCTGAACCTCCGACCTTGCAAGATGCAAGGAGACCTCAGAAATCGTAAGGATGCATTGGAGGTTTAAAAGAGACATTTCACATGACGTAGCCGGTCCTTTTTGACCGGGCTGACAATTCCACCTTTTCAATGTCCATCCCCTGGGCCAGTTGAGCAGGGTTGCTTTCCCCAGAATATTCCCTGCTTGCTTGATGTGAATGAACCGGTCAGGTATACAGCCCAGGAAGTCAGACGGCTGCTTCTGAGCTGCAGAGTTTGCTGGCAATCCTTGCCTGCGATGGATGGCCTGCGTAAGTGTTACCATGCAATTGTTAATGCCGTTTGTGTTTCTACGCTGCTGGTTCTCGGATTTAGGGTCACCGCTCGTCATAATGTGTTTTGCCTTCCATCCTTGGGGAATCCTTCCTGACGTGAGTCACGTGAGAGACAGACTGCCAAAGATCCACAAGCCCCAACTCTCCTAGAGTCTCTGTAAGCAAGAGGCTTGTTGAAAGCCAGCAGCGATCGGCCTCGGCCCAGGCAGGTGGCGGCCAAGGGAATGACCTCCATCCTCAGCCACAGCATAACACGTATCCTTGGCCCCTGCGTTGTCGCCCTCATTCAAGCATGTTCGCATCGGCTTTCACCGATCCCCAAAGGTTTCGATTCAACTAACGCCCAGGGTTATCTGAAGCACTACGGGCTACTACACATCTACTACCTGAAGCCTGTTTAGACTATGCAAGCTTCCTGGGGTAACTGGATCTCCGAGAGGCAGCTCGGCCATCAACTCCACACTCGAGCGAGGTTCTGTGACAGCTCGGGGTTTGTGTCTGCTGGGCTGAAGACCGAAGACTCTGATTACCCAGAATTGCCCATATGGGCATTCTGCTAAGTTTGATAAGCATCTATGGACTATACTTCGTTAGATAGGAGTGTATTCGGAATTGTTCCGTTCAGGATCCGAGGGACCATCTCAAATTCAACAGGTGCTTGGTGTCTTGGATTGCGGAGATTTCTAGAACTTCGGAGATGTTCGTGCCTCTGAACCTTCAGTTCGATCTTAGCAATGGGAAGAGGCTAGGATGACAAATCATCCCTCGCCCCGTTCCAAGTGGCAAAAATCTTAGGGTTCCGGGTTTGGGGAGGCGGGAGTTTCGCAAAGTAATGCCCAAGCAAGACTTAGCAGTGACCCTTTTGTGATCGCAATTTATCCTCAAGGTGTGAAAAGCCCTTTTCCCACAAAACATGAAACTCCTGCTTACTTGTCTCATATATACCCCTATATAACCCATGATGTTAGATTCCATTTCCTTTTCCATTATCCCCATATGAGCCGTAGATATACCCTATAATAATGTCGTAGGTTCCATGTTCTTTTCAATTATCCCTATATAGGTAGGAAACCTCCGCCAGGTTTGCCGCCGGCCATTTTCAGCTGCGCAGCTCTCCCAGCAGGCGCAACAGCAGTGGCAACAGCCGCAATAATCCCCTCCCAGCCTGTCCCTTTAAGAATAAAATCCCCCCACGCCCCTGCATGATTAATATTCCCTCACAAAGCTGTTGCTATATTGGGAGGGAGTTATTGGGTAGGGGGTGGAGGGGGCTAATTACAAGGGGGAGGGGACTATTACGCATGTTATCAGCATGCAAATGATCATGATAGGCTGTCTTCATCACGCACAGCCCTGCCCTCCACTCTCTTTCATACTGTGGATGGAAGAATCTTGTATCATCTCCTCTACCATCATCTCCAAGAAGTCACCGCATTTAGGGTATCCCCAGGGGTACAAGATTTTTTCCATCTTATCCAGTATACCCTAAATCCTAAACCTAAACCCTATTATAAGCCCTAAGCCCCCAACCCTATAGACCCTATAGACTCTATAGACCCTATAGACCCTATAGACCCGATAGACTCTATAAACTCTATAAACCCTACCGTGCTGTAGGGCCTGGAGTCCGTCATCCTTGGGGCAATCTCCTCAGCCTGGGGCACCGAGCCATTAGCAGAGCCTCGGCCTTGCGAAGAGTCTGTGTTGGAAGGGAATCACCTGGGAATTCTATACCTAAACCCCCAAAGTAGGTAAAATAATGGACCGAAACCTTCTAAAACAGCCCAAAAAACTATGATTCTACACATTTTTGGGGTTCAGGTAAGGACTATAGGGATCCACAGTACCAAGGGCTGCAGCTACTGCAGACCCCTAGGAAGGTAGGAGGATGGCGAGCCACCAGGATCAGAACAGAGCCGAACCATCAGGATATGGGTGGTTGTCAAAATTATGGTCCCTTTTTTGCTACCCTTTGGGGACTGCACCCCAGAACAGTCCATATTCGGGGTCCTATTAAGGGCTATATATAGCCATATTATAGTTATTATCCAACTGTTACTGAGGGGGGGCAGTACCCAAGGTACCCTGGATATTAGGTGTCGTATTGTACTAGGGATCCAAAGAGGGACCATAATTTTAACATCCGCCCATATGCAACAGAAGACGAAAGACCGGTTGTACACGTTTCTCAAAAATCCGCAGAGAATCCTTAATGGGGACCCCAATTCCCCCCAGTATTCCGCAAAGACATTGCAGAGGGGATAGGTTCTGGCAGCCCCCCTCAAACATGTCTGACCGCTAAGGGTAGAACAAGAAAAAACTCTGTCAACATAGCAATGGTGTTTGCAAGTTCGGAAGCCGTAGCAACATGAGGGCAACTGTCGTTGACCATGCTGATGGTTCAGACTCCACCTACTTGTGCTATACACCCCAAGTTTACCCAATATAGAAGCTTCCAGCTTCTTTTCCATTATCCCTATATAACATTATACAACCTTTACATACCCTGTGACAATATAGTAGTTTGCGTTTTCCTTTCCATTATCCCTATATAGAGTCGGGGATGAGAGCATTTGGGGTTCCGGGTTTGCTTTGCAGTTTCGGGATTGTACCCGGACTGCTCTATGTTGGGGTATATTGGGATGTTTGAAAATAAAACGGAAACTACTACTTAGGGTTTAGTGTTTGGGTTGGGCTAGTTCTTGACATCAGCTTAGTCCCCTCACGCTCTTCTAGGGTTCGTATAGTCTAGGAGGCTGAGCTGGCAGCTGCTGCACTGGACATGTCAAAGCCATAAAAGTTAAACTCTGAAGCCCTAAACGTGCCAAAACCTTCATCCGCGGGACCCCGGACTCACCAGATGGAAGTTACTATATTATTACAGGATATATAAAAAATGGGTTATATAGGGATAATGGAAAAGAAAATGGAAACTACTATATTATTATAGGATATCATAGGGTATATATAGGGGTCATATAGGCAACTCGGAACCCTGCCTGCTGAGGACACACCGCTGCTGGACCTGGGACTTGAAGCCAAGTTGCAACAAGCTATACGGGATAATGGAATATAAAATGGAAACTACTATATTATAATCGGGTATATATATGAGGGTTATATAGGGAGAATGGAAAATACAATGGAAACTGGCATTTTTCTGAGGCTCCGAGGGATTCTGGTTCAGGGTGCAAGGTTTACCCTTCCGGGCTCAGCGACGACCCTAAGTTACTCAATCCCTGAATATCCTTGGCACCTTCCGGCCTCTTCAACGTGACAGAGTCTGCTGCGGGGCTTAGCCTTGCGTTTGGATATTTGTGCATCTCACTTCAGCTCAGTTTTGTTTTATGTTGCTCGACACATTCTTCAAAGAATTCCATGCCAGTACCCGTCATGTTCAGGTGTCAGGTCTCTTTTGCAAAAGCAAGGTACGTGGCTGATCTGCTAGTGTGCTTTGCACATCACGAACATCCGGATATGCTGCAATTTACAAGGTGTTCTGGTTTAGGGGTCTGTTTTGCAGGGCATCCAATTTCTGAGAACCTGTGGCGTCACTTCACAAGATTAAGGGTTTTGTGGGGCCGACATTCTCGGTAGCGGTGACAACTACTATCTCTGGGCCTTGAACCTTCAGGTTTCAACCACCAGAGTTGTCATTATCTCAAAGAACATTAAGCTTACTATTTTGGTATTCTACAGGGATTATTCCCGAAGTCAGTGTACAAAAGTGTGTGCTCCGGGGCCACGGATCTGCGAAGCTGTTTTGGCGACTGCGACTGCGTGTCCGAGTTAGGCATTTCAATTTTTTTTTCTCGTAGGTAGGGGCAAAGCCCAAGTTATAACCAGGTAATATCCTACAGTCTCTGATAATTAGGCATTGCTATAGATAGCCCTGGTGTTTCTATTGTTTCATATATGAATATATGTACCCACTTTTGCTGCAGACGTGTAGGGCTCCAACACTCCCTGTCGAACATGGTTTGGGACCGGTAGTCAGAGCTATTCTGTGTCTAATCAGCGATGAATAAATGTACAAGAAGGATCTGCGAAATTCAGCCACAGAGTGGAAGTCAAGTCTTCTATCCTGCTTGCCAATCCTCCACAACCAGGGGTCTAAACAAGTGCTGGAGGGACCCTTGACAGTTCTGGTCTCACACATGCCATCCTCAAACGAACTCCGTCCTCTCAGGATTTTTCCTAAAATCTAAATCGCCCAAGACACCTCCCAACACTGGATATATACTTAACGGGACCCACCCCCGCAAAAAAAATGTTGAAGGCTCATGATGCGAACCAAGGACTCCCTGGCCCAGATCGATCTTCGGCAGGCGCTGTCTCGGAGGCCTGGGTTGCTGTTGAGGAACTTGATTTAAGTTACTATATTGGGGAAACCACATTAATCTCCATATGTATATGTAATATATACTGTGTACCCATTATGGTAAACCTAAACCCTAAACACTAAAGCAAACCCTAAACCCTAAATCCTAAACCCTATATACCCTCTATATATGTGTGTATATATATAGTGTATATATATATAAATATCCATATTATGGTAACTTAACTTAAGTTCCTTAACAGCAACCTGGAGGCTCGGGGATCCCGCAGCGCGGTGTCTCTCCGCCTCGCTGCTCTTCGAAGCTTGGCGTTGCTGGCCTTTGGGTTTTAGGGGGATATTTTGGGGTCTATAAGGATATATGGGGTTTAGGGATTAGGGTGTAGGGTTTAGGGGGACATTACCCCCAACAATGGAGAATCAAATGGAAAAGAACATGGAAAATAAATGAAATGGACGCCCTAGGTCCCTTAATAGGGGAAGTTTAGGGGTTTATAAGGATATATAGGGTTTAGGGATTAGGGTTTAGGGTTGAGGGCCAAATTAGGGGTACGCTACCCCAATAATGGAGAAGCAAATGGGAAATAACATGGAAAATGAAATGGAAACTGGGTGTATATCGAGGTTGCCTTTGGTTAGCTGTGAACGAAGGAATTTTTATAGGGTGTAGGAGGGGCTGTTCTCAAAAAGTATGGGCCCCTTTGCGTTGTAGAGTATCTTACGGCACCTGATATTTAGGGGTGTCAAAATGGGACCCTAATTTTGGGAATTACCCGCGTGTTCCAGATGATGCTGGATGTTTGTAGACTCAGACTCAACTGCTAGTTGGGGTATTGTGTGATGATAGCTGTTCAATGCAGCTGCGGCACACATTACATACACCACAGCTACTACTGTAGCGCTAGGTGGAGGGCTTTCGCGTTCAGTCTCGGAGCTGCTTGCACCTCAAGTACTTGCTTGCCGCCTCAGGACTACCCCACTGCCCGAAGCATGGCGACAATGCTCCTGGACCACCTAGCGCCCTGCAATCAGCAGTCGGAGGCACGCTGCAGCCACTCTCCATCGGCGAATGTGACAGCACCACCACTGTGTTGATTGCATCTGATTGCATCTTGAGTGCTTGAGATCAAAGATGTCGTGAAATAGGTCTTCTTAGTGGCTGTTGTGGCTGGAGGCAGTCCCTTCGTCTGCAGCGATGCCACCCTCCGTCGCTGCCGCAGCCTCCGCCTCCGAATCAACGACGTCCGAAGCTTGCCTGCACACGCCCTGTCGCTGTGGAGGCAACTACTTAACTACTTGTAGGACAGGAACGATTAGTTTCAAGCTTGCCCAGGCATACAACAACAACAGACGCTTAGAATCCCCAGCGCCCATTTGCATAATTGTTCTTTAGAGTCCGTCGAAAACCCAAATCCGGCACACTGAGCCTTCAGACTTAGCCCCACAGTGCCAACCCCCTTGCGCAACTAGGGCCAAACAGTTCGGAAATCGATGGTGCAAATTGCATTGCCCCTACAATGTACTTTAAGCTCCTTATCCCCAGTCCTCGAAAGTGACCCATATAGCCCCCTTTTTAAAGGAACAGTAATCTTTATAGGGCCCTTTTTGGGTTTCCATGTTACTTTCCAGGGAGGGTAAGGCCCTTCGCATAGAAAGGACGCCGACCACGGGCGCTCTCCGGCCAAGCCACCTACAGTGGCTCCTGAGGCTGACGGCTTCAGCTGCTCCATTATTATAGGATATATAAATGGGTTATATGGGGATAATGGAAAAGAAAATGGAAACTACTATTTAGGGTTTAAGGTATATTATTGGGTTATATTGGGATAATGGAAAAGAAAATGGAAGCTACTATCATGGGTTATATTGGGGTTATATAGGGATAATGGAAAATAAAATGGAAACTACTATAGTATATTGGGGTTATATACGGAGAATGGAAAAGAAAATGGAAACTATTATATTATTATAGGATATCATAGGGTATATATATAGGGGTTATATAGGCAACTCTGCTCCTTGCAGGGCCCGCTGCTTCAGCTTACTGGGAGTTAGTAGGGAATAAGGCCATGTATTGGGGCTATATGGGGATGATGGAAAACAAAATGGAAGCTCCTACTTTACAGTTGGGTGTATTTTGGGGTTATAGCAGGGAATAAGGGAATACATCATATACAGATTATATAGGGATTCTATTCCCTTATCACTACTGACCGCCGGTAAGTCAGGTAGGAAACGAGGTCAGGGCAAGAGAGGCTGTATCCACAACGGCATCTAGGGAAGATTTTGCGATCAAGATGTGTTATCCCTTCTCCCATTTAAATCCTCTATAGGTCTAGGCAAAAAACATTGTCTGGAGGGCCTAAATTTCGGGGAAGCGCTTCCAACAGGAGTTGTAATTTCGCAAGAGTAGGTGTGGTTTAGCCAACTGGCAGCGCCGTGTATGCTATTCAGGTTTACATGAGTTTCGTTTGGCTCAGTTTGAATTCTGAGGCTTCGATGGGGCTGCGGGAGATGAAATCTCCCAGAACTAGTTGTGTTGTTCGGGCCTGGGAGCTTCAGTATTGGAAGGAGGCTTTGTGCATTGTTATGGGGAGGGGTCTGTGGGCAGTAGCTTGTAGCTTGCAGTGGGACACAGCTGCGCTACGCAACCGTCTACAATCTGGGTGGCTTGGTTCCTTGTCGGACCAGGTAATTATTCTTATCACATGGTTAAACTTCGGGCGGACCTAGTGAATACGTGTCACGTGTTGTGCATTGTGCGTGGACTGCTTCCTTAGGTTTTTTTGGGGTTTAGGGTTATGATTATGGGGTTTCCGTCAGTCTGGGTTTGTCCTTCTCCATAACCTTTGAAGCAAGAGTTGCACGAGCATTTGCGAGACAGGACTCCAAGCGCAACCCGTCGATGTGCAATTGTCCGATCCGGAATCGTAGTACAACATCCTGGGAGCCCTCCCATGTGCAAGCATTTTGATACACACACAGTGCACCACGCGTGTACCTCTGTGCTGTGCTGTGGGAGCACTGGGCGGAGCTTCGTAAATCTTAGCAAAGTGACAACTCGTTTGGATAACTGCCGGAAAGACCGAGTCAGGAAGCTAGGAAATACTTTCACGGTTAGGCCTCTCTGCAGCAGGGATGATCATGCTTGTCGTTATCATCTTGGACATAGCCCACTGTGCTTAAACCCCAACCCTAAAGCTGAAACCCGGAATCCTGATGAGAGCCACTCGTCGCTCAAAGCCCTTCTCTAACATTCCATCTCATGAGGCAAATGGCACTGTAGGCCCTGAGCAAGTGCTCTTACCTGCGTTTTTGTTGAACCTTTTCCTGGTTCCTGAAGGTGACGCCGCTGGCAAGAGATTCAGAGGTTTTGGTGCCCACAAACTGGTCAGAGGGCCGTCCGAAACTCAGCTCTCTTGTGGCAGCCAACAGGCAAAGGGATGGGCAAATACAAAGGTAGTACTTATTAGTATACTGTGATATACTGTGTAAACGGACTATGCATGTATGTGTATAGTTGCATACGTATAGATACGTATACACAATTGATATGTATATGTATATACAAAAATATATATATCATATATATATATATACAATATGATATAAACTGTGCAGACTCTGTGAAGTACGGATGTTCTATAGTCTCTAGTGCATGCCATATATCAAGGACCGGGCCCATCCATGGCTCCACTTAGGGGCATCTTTAGGACCTATGGGGGATGTCTAGGTTGGGCCCCCACCCACTAATAGTGACCCCAAAAGGTAATGGTAATTATATTAGGGTCTTTATATATTCCTAATATACCACTATTTTTGGGCGGGGGCCCAACCCCCAAGGGATGTCACAAAATTCTGCGAAAAGGCTGGTGATCCTTGGAAGGTCCCTGCCGGCTCCTCTTCCTGCACGGCGCACGCTCCGATGCAGCAACCACACAGCGTTTCCTGGAGGCGGACAACATACTATATAGTAGTTTCCATTTTGCTTTCCATTATCCCAATACAACCCCAATATACTAATATAGTAGTTTCCATGTTGTTTTCCATTATCCCAATACAAACATCTGAAAGGAGTCCTGAGAAAGTGGACAGTGGGTTGGCCCATGACTGACCTGTCAAAAGCCGTAGCTCTGTGGATTACTTAGGCAGCACACGACAGCGCAGGATCGTTCTCCCGAGGGATGCATAATGTTGGCCACCGGTAAAAGCATTTGCGGTCCAATGCGCATTTGTCAACGCCGATACACAGACATTGCGACGACCAGGTCACTTCCTGGTCCACGCTGAAGCGGCGCGAGGGGGGGCAGCCAATCACTTAGCAGTGCTGAAGCCGCTGAGTACTCGTAGCCCTCAGTCAGATGGGAGAGTGTGCCAGCATGTCCAGTAAACAAAGCACGGACCATGCCAATAGCGCCTCAAGAGGGATTTGAAGGGCTCAGTTCCGCCTCCCCAGGCTTTCAGCATGCGTCAGACATGTTCACCACAGCAGTTTCAACCGGTGCTCAGGGTTCCGCTGTTCGAGATTGCGTTGATGGATGCGCCCCATGCAGACGTGGCGGATGCCAAACTCTTTGAGAGTGCAATCCGCGCAGGCAGATACATGTAGGATGCGGGCTAATAGCCAAAGCAGTGCGCTGTAGGGTTTGTGTCTTTGGGTTTCATGTTCACGTCCTCCCCACGGATTCCTTCTCCAACGCGGTTGACTCCAAGCCAGGCTGGTATGATCCCAACGGCGCCTACCGACAATGGCAGCTCCCAGGCTACTTACGATTTGTTTTCAGGGGACTCTGGGATCGTTCACTGTATCATAATAATCTGTCCTCATGTCCAAAGCCGGATGTTTGTACTACATGGGCTGATGGATGGTCCTAGCGAGCATCACTATGCTGCTCAAGCTGATTCTACAGGCTACCGTGCCAGGGGTTGCATGGGTCCATGATCAGAAAGAAGGAAGTTCGTTTTATGAGGACTCCCCTCCTTGATTTTTCGTACAAATCCCAGCCAGGCCCTGCGGATGATAATGATGATGAGCGCTGGGCGCAGAGTTTGTGGCGGACACAGATTTGATTCAGACATGTGTAGTTTGGGACAAGGTTTAGGGCTTAGAGTGTACGCCTTGGCTTCCCCGACAGCTCCGCAGCGTGAAATGAGTTGGCTTCTCCATGTTTGCAGGCACGCATGCATTCTTGTACTTCCTATTCTCAAGGCTACTCTGCACCTGCAATTAGACCTTCGGGAATACCATCAAAGCAACCCTTGGCCAAGATCTCTGATCTCCCACGTTTGGCGCAGCTGGGGCCCTTTCGATGGCATCGCAGGTCTGTGTGAGGCGACTTTGGCGCGGTTCTGCTCGCAAGTCGTTATACATATAAGCGTGGAGAAAGCATAGACTCACGGTAGAAAAGGGGCCTGTGAACGTGATGGGAGACACCGGTGGGGGCAGTCAGCGTCTATCATCCAGCAGACTTTGATTGCGTCTTGGGGTTGAAGAGCTGCAAAAGTAATTGCTGCCATGTGTGGAAATTGAAGGCACTAGATTCTAGAAGGCTGACTTAGAAGTGTTGTACAAACTCCTGTGTGGGCATAACCGGGCCGCAGGTTCAGAGCCGTGCGCTTGCAGCAGTGGGCCCAAGCATGTGGAACCAATTCTCTCAGGAGGCCCAGCAGCTAAAGCTTTTGTACTGCTAGGGGACCCCAATTTAGATCCCAATATACTAATTACAATCCTTATCATAGGGACCCCCAAAAAGGTACCCATAATTTAGGACACCTCCAGGATAATGTGTAAAGTGCACCCCGCGAACTTCAGGTGCTATCACCCCCAAACCTCAGAGCTCCTTTATCGAAGAACCGCTCACTTTTTGTGATGCCCATCATGACTGTAACAGGGTGCCTCTGCAGCTGCCTTGGCAGCTCTTTCTGGCGACCTGCAGCCCTCGCCACGTCTCCTCATCTCAGTGGGTCGGGAGTCCCAGAGCTTGAGAGCAAGAGAAAGTTGTTGGGGCTTTCTGGGATGTGTGCTCTGAGTTGGCAAGCAGAGCCCTTGCATGTTTCATAAAAGCCTCGCAGGGTACCGGCACCGGTAGTCCAAACCGCGACATCATTGAGGGAAATTGTCCGAGACGCTCAGCTAGGCCTTGCGCATTTGAAGCCAAATTGCTCTCGGCGTTTTGTACGAGCAAGCTTGCTCATTGCACATGGTGGTGCGCAAAAAGATGAAGAGCTGAAAAAGACCTTCAAAAGGCGGCTACTAGCTCTAGATGTTTACGTGTAGGCTCGCATTCCTTGATGACAAGGAGGCTGTGAATATGCGTAAGCACCTATGGCGAGCAGCAGAAGGTAGCAGGGAGATGGGTAGGTCAAGTGGATCCCAGGTGGCTACGCTGCCTCCTCACCGGCCATGAAAGACATGTACGATCGTCCTGCAGGCTTCCGCTTAAAAGCCCCAGCTCTACTATGTTGTGACTGGTCTTGGGCGAACAATCCCAACAACTTCATTTACTTGGCTCCCTCGTGGAGGGAGCAGGAACAGTTTTTGTAAGCGAGGTCTTAGAGATGGAGTCTGCGGCATAAGGATAGTTCAGGAAGCTGAGGTGGGACGGCTCGGACCATGTGACCTCAAAAAGAAGCAGCTTTGGACACGCAAGCCTGGGTTGGTGTGAAAATCTGTCTGGCAGCTCAAGTTAACTGGCGAGGCCGTTCTTCAATATGCAAGGCCTTAGGGGTTTCGGGCTCAGGATCGAGCTCCACTTTTCGGCTCAGATTCTGATTTCACAGTTGCATCTCTGCGGCAACGCAAGCCCATTCATCACAAGGATCATCTCCTTGAATAGCCTTGGTGCCCGCAAGGACTCTTAGCAGTGGCGCTTACAGTGCCGTTTACAGCTAGTTCTGGCATGGCTGCCTTTAGTGAGGCTGAGTGGCGAGTGCTCATCATTTCCTGTGAATGTCATTCTGAGAGGCCGCTGTTCAATTGCCACGCTCGCGCCATCTTCGTGATCAAAGAGTTCGAGAGATGCTTGAAGTACCAAAAGCCCATCCAGCATTTGCAGGATCCAGGTCCCGACGCCCTAGCTGCGGCCTGCGATGATCTAGTGAGGAGGCCAACGGTCAACAGGAAGCTTTCCTGTACTTTGCTGGACATGGCTTCGAGCAAGATGGGCGCAATTTCATGGTGCCCGTTTCTAAAGGACGCTCCGTTTGCTTGCAGGACTTGCGCCTCAAACTGGAGAAGGGATGCTTGCTCTTTGTCGCTTGGGATGCGTGCCGAGTGCATGAGTCTTTCTATTCTGACGAGCCTGTGGTTGTTGAATCACAGAGGGCTGCGGAGTACAAGCCCTTGAAGACAGACTACATGTACTTGTTCTCTTGTCTCTCAGGTGAGCGCAGCAATCAGATGCTGGCGAGACGAAGCTTCCGTCTTGTGCCATGCGCGCGCCGCACATCTCTGGCAATGGGTCTTTCTGTATGCCATGTCCGCATCCATCAGCAATGTTCGCATGCTGTGGGATGGCTCAGATACATCGGGGAGGTGGGTGGAACTCACCTGGCAGTCGTACCTCTTGGTTCTGGCTTTTGCTCTGCCATTCACCCTGGTCTGCCGCTGCGACCCAATCTGCAGCAGGAGTGTCCGCTGCATCGTGGCGTACGTGGCTCTGCCAGCCTCCTCCATATCAGCAGTAGTTCTGTTTGTCTTGTGGCAAGGTGTAGCTTTGCATGGTCTATGGCTGACAGGTTTATTCATAGAGTACATAACGTTAATGGGCATCGGCGTTGCTGTGTACCGTTGGCAAATCTCACATTTGCCTCGTTGATCCTTTCAGCTTTAGTGTTGCACCTCCAAGGAGTCATGGAGGTGTCCCGCTGAGAGAGCACGTCCCTGTGCCTTTCCAGCCACGGGTACCTAGGTAACTTCTGAGCTCTTGCAATCAATTTCAGCCACATAGACCCGCAAACTCCTCCCCGCAGAGCTCGGCAATCCAATTTGATGCGGAATAGTTTTGAAGCTGTAGGTGCCAGAGTCTGGCACGCGCACAACCAGAACAGGCCGAAACCGATTTGAGTTCGGTTGATGCTGCATCCTTATCCTCGCGCAAGGTGCAAAAACAGATGCCGAGGGTAGCGCTTGCCAGTACCTCAAGCCCGTCTTCTGTTAATCTACGCCCACCGCGGGTTCAACTTGACAGTGGTTCTGGTTCAACTTGGGGCGCCAGTCAAGCTATCTCAGCGCTTCTGCGGTTATGCCCTTGAGCTGCATTTCTTTTTCATTCTGCCATGCACGTCTCATTGAGCCTGACGCCCTCCACTTCAGTCGATCTTGATGTTGAACAGTTTTTGTCTACGATTCCGGAAGCAGTCCCGTGGTAGTAATTTTCATTGCTATCACAATTAACTATTACTGTTATCACAACTACTTTTGTGTTAGTATGTTCGGCGCAGGCATCCCATCCTTTCACTTCGTCGGGCGAGAGGAGGACGACTTGTCCTGAGGGGACTGCCAAAATCCAAACTTACGCCCCCAGAGCATTGCCTTTTATGGCATCATTCAACTTTGAGCCACGAGTCCAAAATTGCGAGTTGAAGTTTTAGTCTTAGGTGCTGTAGATGTGCGATGTAGCAGCTGAAGAGGATGCTAATGATCCCAGACCGGGATCTTGCGAACAGTGTTCGCGTTCCAAGGGTTTACCGACAGTCATCCCTCAGAAGTCCCACATACAGGCATCACAAGCTTGAGACATCTGACTACTCCAAAGCTGAAATTGCAGTACATATTAAGTACGCATGTGCTTCCTATGTAATTACTTCTCACATGCATGGATGGTTAATTGCCCGGTCCAACCCTCTATGGAAGTTAGTGGCTATGTAGGTGCCTGCCTTGGAGATACTGTGGAAGCTCCATGTTGCCATCTGCATCTCGTCTCTGCAAGAAGGAGAACATGTCGCAAGTCTTTCCAGAGCTTCCATGTTGGGTGGGAGCTCGGAAGGAGAGGATCAACATCGAACCATGGCAGCAATGAGACTGAAATCCTTGGCCTTCGGCGGTGCAAATGCTACACACACTGCACCTCACACTCCGGACCGTCAACCGCAGTCTGCGAAGCAAAAATCATGGATGAGCTCTCCTGAGGTGCCATACTTACTAGATTAAATCCTAATGTTTCACTTACATATGACTCGAACCCCTGGAGCTATGCAGCCCCAGCTAGCTGCTGGATTGATGACGAAGCAAAAGTTGCATAGCCATAATGCAGAATATCTCATACCCCCAGTACAATATTGAGAATAATAACTGGAATAATAGTAGTAGTGTGAATAGTAGTATAAACAATATGATTGATAATGCCATCAATAATATTTTACTATCTGTAATAACAACATGTAAAATTCCATTAACAATAACATTGTTTTAGTAAAAGTTTTAGTAGTACTATCATCACTTCAGGAAGCCCCCCCGAGCCTTGCTCCTTTAGGCAAATGGGACCCCTATCCTTCGAGCCGCCGGCTTAAGGACCGGCGCAGTAAGAGGCCCTAGATTTAGGATTTAGGATTTAGGGTTTAGGGTTTAGGGTTTAGGATTTAGGGTTTAGGATTTAGGTTTAGGATTTAAGGTTCAGGATTTTGGGCTCAGGGTTTATAGGACTGTTGTCTGACTGTTTTGATACATGTTTGACGACTGTCTGTACTTGAGCTTCTGGCTGGCTACTCAAGAATTCGGGGTTTGGGGGTTTCCCCAAATTAGGGTTACCTCTTTGGGGGTCCCTACAATAAGGATCATAGTGTTTTGGGGCCTATATTGGATTCCCCCGATTTGGGAAACTACCATTTGGATCCCTCTCACTACCTGAGCAACATAGTAGCTTCTATTTTTCTTTTCCATTCCCGCAGTCTCTTTTTAAGTCCCAGCAAGATAACCCAAACCAAAAACCTACACCCCACAACTGCGGATGACCCTCAAGAGTCCATTTCAGTTTCCATCTGCTTGTCCCTTCCACCCACACAACCTAAATGCTATAAGTATCTATAAATCCTACGTGACCCCAAGTACCTCATACATTGGGAACCATGGTACTATCGTAGACTGAGGTCGTGCATTATTGTTAGTATCAGCTGCAGGGACCCCAACCCTAACACCTAGGTGCTAAACCCTAACTAGTAGATTCCTGTTTGTTTTCCATTTGATTCACCATTCTAGTCGTTTCCATTTATTCCATTTTCCACCATATTACATGACCCAGTATTTTGCTGTATAACCCGAAATCGAGTACTAAACCCTAGGTCCTCAACCCTAAAGGATAGTTTCCCTTTCATTTTCGTGTGATTTGCCATGCCAACCCGGGACCTCAACTCCTAAATAGTAGTTGTTATAGTATACTAAGGTCATGCAGGATTTGAGTAAGAATAGTATATGGTAGTTTCCCAAAATGGGGGGACCCCAATATAGACCCCCATATACTATAGTCCTCACTATTGGGACCCCCAAAATGGTTCCCCTCATCTTGGGGAACCCTAACCCCTGTAAACCCCAACATAATCACAGAGTCCATTTCATTTTCCAGTTTCTTTTCCATTTGATTCTCCATTATTCGGGTAATATATCCCTAAACCCGAAAGACTAGCTTCCATTTTCTTTTCCATTATCCGTGTATAACCCCAATATACAAAAGTAGTTTCCATTTTCTTTTCCACTATCCCTATACTATACTATACTATATTATATTCCCATAATTTTGGGAAACCTAGGATGGCAGCCATCGTCTCCCAGAACTCCGCGGCAATGCGGCGAGCGCACTGCGGCGCTTCGTGGCGGCAGCGCAGGGCGGTGAGGCCCAGAAAGCTTCGTCTTACTGGTAGTTAGTAGGGAATGGGGGGATGGGATTTCTAGGAGCCAGAATGAACCGGTGTATGGATAGTCGTACTGTAGGGAATCTATTCTTCCATTCCCTACTGACCACCCGACGTTTTGTGGGCTTGTTTCCGGTGCTTGGGCAATTTCATCAATTTCACATGTTCCAGACACGCCCATCGGCCCCTCGTATTGTAGGTGCAGCCAGGGAAGATATTGCGGGAGTGCAAGTTTTGGGTCTGTTATGGGGCATGGGCGATTTGGGAACGGTCGCAAGGTTGGAGATGATGGACTCTGTGCTTTGGGGTGGGTCCCTTCAGAATTTGGAATTTTGGTTGTGGGCATGCTTCTATGTGTCTATGTCTGGTCTTGGTCCTCACAGATGAGTTCCCTGGCTGCGTGGGGGAGTGATCATGCACAGGAAGAGGCGTAGGAATCAGGCCTGCTGCAGATCGACTTCTGCTGTCCATAGTACTGATATTGTTTCACCACTTCTCATGGATGTTGCAAGACATGCCCCAAAACAACACCAATAACACCAGTAGTATGGATGTAAGTGCGCTTGGGGTAACCTCGTATTCAGCAAGCTTTACCAGTCCACGCCGGGGAACCACTTAATTATGAACGCGAAGGCACAAGAGCTTCCAGACACTTCACGGTGCCTTGGCCGCAAGCTTTATAGCAAAGGTGGTTTCGAGGGGAGACATGAAGATCGTCGCAGCACGTCGCCATAGCGCCTACTGCGTCCACTAACAGCCAACATCCCATGCATTTGTTCCAGTAAAGCATGTGCCTACATTACAGTGGCACGGTGTAACTAATGAGTACCATCATGCCCCTCACCAATCAACGCACAACTGTACGAGAGTACGGATGAGGGCGCGCGCGTCTAGATTTGAAGCCCAGACTCAGAACAGAAGGTGGATCAGAGCAGAGCCCCCATTAAACCTTCCGCAATGCGACGTGCATCATGATGTAAGTTCCTGTTGCAGGGGTCCCCCAAGACAGCTAAGGACTGCTCAAGCTGACACCCCCGAAGCAACTTTTATGGACTGCACTGCAAAGCTTGGCTGACAGATCATATGGGGAGGTAGCTTGAGATTTAGGCATTTAGCGCCTGCCGCTTCGAGCGTATGTTTCAGTGTCTGGGCTTGATTCCAGGTTTGCATTCAACCAGACCATTCTTCTTGTCTCATATTCAAGGGAGCAGCAAAGATCTTTTTTGCTTGGAAATAGGCACTTACGTGGCATAGGGGCCAGGTAGGGTACATTGTAAGGACCAGCTGACTAACATAAGCTTCGCACATGCCTCATTGCGAAGCATTTTTTTGCTTGCTCGGGTAAGCAAGTGCTTTGTTGTCGCCTCGCTCCCTTCCACTGAGCCTCACAATGCCTCCACATCCTGTCCACCTGCCGCTGAATTGTGACAGCTTCTTAGATTCTCTTTCATAACTATCTATGTGCCCCGCAGGATCGGCAGAGGCTGCAAGTCGAAATCATCCAAGCAATCGCCTGTCCCCCAGCCATCCTTGGATCAGATGCAGGGCAAGCCTCCTTGGCTTCAAATCTTCCAATCACAGCATACTTAATAGTGCTGGACATGATATGAGCTACAATCTAAACTCCCAGTGTGCCTCTTAATGACCGCTATAGTATTCCCCTATATAGTCCCCTCACCCCCTTTAAGAAGTTGAGACTATAGCTCATATGGGTGTTGCGACCCATTTCCGTTCCTGAAGGCACGTTGACCCCATCTGAGGCCCGAGTGCGCCCGGCCTCAAGGTTGGCACTGCAGGCTACGGCCCGGCGGCTGGAGTCAAGGCTGCGTAACCCTTAACCCTAAGCCCTAAACCTTAAATAGTAGTTTCCATTTCATTTTCCATTATCCCTATATAACCCCAATAAAACTCTACTGCTACCCCAATGGGTGATGTCTGAGTTACATTTTGAAGGTGCGAACTTGGTTCTGCCCACCGTTGCCCTGTGAAGCCGGAATTCCGGGTGCTAGGAGACGTTCGGAGATGCAGGCAGGTGAATGTGCAGCGGTTCATCTGTGTCTTCCTGCAAAGGAAGCAGGTAATGTTTCTCGAAAGATCTCCGTCCTTTGCAGCGTTGACCTGCTGTAATTACACGCGCGACTTCAGATCCAATTTCGGGGTTTCCTGAAGAGTTTGTGGCACTACTTCAGGGTTTGGGGTCAGATCCTCCCGACGCTGAGCGCATGCTCATCAGCCTGTGCTGGCTTTATCGGGACCTTGGGCAGGCATCCGGGTTGTAGGCTTCATTTGGTGGATTCCCCAAAGTGGGAACCTCCACAGTCACTATGAACCCTAAAATATTAGAATCCGAATAATAGGGACTCCCAAAAAGGTACCCCTAATTTTGCGAAACTCCCATTGACACAACTTTAGTACTTCAGGGGGAGTCTTTGCCAGGATGCAGACTGCCGAAGACGAGCAGCATCTTGGTTTGAGACGTCTGCACCAGACGAGCATTGGATCAAGCAGGGCAAAACCCTTGAATAGTAGCATCTGGCCCTCCCTCAACAAAAGTTTACATTATCTATCTATTTATCTATCTATCTATCTATCTATGTATCTATCTACGTATCTATCTATCTCCCCATGTACAGATATATGCATGTATGTATCTGAATTAATGCTGGCTATGACTTAAGCAGCTTGAGTTGGCATGTCCAGGTTCGGGCATAGTTACAGAAACATATGAAGTGGTACCTGCATGTAGCAAGGTGGCAAGGGATCCCAGAGTTATGTAAACTAAGCCCTCTAAACCCTGAACCCTAAACCCTATCGTCCAATCCTCTGGCAACAAGGGAGCTGCATGGTGCGTCTTCGGAGATAGGACTCTTAGCGGAGGAGTCTCCGAAAGCTTCTTTCACACGTTCCTTTGCGAGCCCTCACGACTAAATGGTAATTTCCACTCATGCGGGCGACCCAATACAAGAATCCTTATTGTAGGGACTCCCAGAAAGGTACCTCTATGTTTTTCAAACCCCTCTAGATTCTGACTCTTCCATCTAAAGCGCGCCCAGTTCCGGACCAAGGCTTGATACCTGCAACTTTGCTGGGCCCCACCCGTCTACCTGAGCCATTGTGATTAATCAACAATCCCTGGGGTTATATAGGGGTTATATTGGGATACTGGAAAAGAAAATGGATGCTACTATTTAGGGTTTAGGGTTTAGGGGGTTTAAGGTTTACAGAGCTGGTCTGATCAACCAAAGGTTCCCTGGGTTCGTTCTTGAGTTGCTTTCATTTCCACCAAGAGGACCTCGACTCATTCACGGTTTAGATCCTCCTTCGAGACTGAAAGTTGTAGAACTGTGACATGATTTTATTCTGGTTGGTGAAGTTGGCATCTGAGAGTTTCTCAGAGTATCCCCTACCCAATCCCTAGAGGCGCTAGAGAGAAGCCCAACAGCCCTCTGATAATCATCCCACCATGCAGGGTCCCTAGAAGACCATATTGAGAAACACTCCTATCTCAGCCTGAAACCCTCAACCCCAAAGCTTAAACCCAAGACCCTAAACCTTCAACCTTAAACCCTAAATCCCAAAGCTTAAACCCCAAACCCTAAACCTTCGACCTCAGGCTCTTGACCTCCAACTTGGCAGCCTTGGGAGTGGCTTCACTGGAGCGACTGGGGTTGTGTTGTGTTGTCTGATTGGATCCTATTGGGAAGTTGGAGGCTATGAAGCTTGTGGGGAGAACAGGGGTAAGGGTATTCAAACAAGAAACGGCTTGGGGTCTGGGAATTTTGTTTTTTTTGGGGGGGCTTAGCATTTCATGAAACTTGGGTGTCGTCGCTTCCCTACTTCTCTCTGGATCCCCGTTAAGCTTTGGAACTTGAGGCAGCGCGGTTCTGGACGGCATAAATTCAAACGACTTTCCCCTCAAATGCCTGAGCACAACCCTGGGATCCGATACATGCGCCATGATGCGCCGAGCTACAGGCAGGCCGCATGCGGCATCTGTTTTCGGCTTCCGGCCCACAGGGATTAGCCGTGATGTATGCGGCCAGAACAATCGAGACTTAGCGTGTGGCTTGCATCAGGTATTGCGGGCTCGCGGTGTGAGTCTGACAAGCTTTCATCTCGCCGTTTCATACGAAACCTGCAGCATGGCATCTTTGTGCCTGAGCGCACTCCCTAAATTTCGGCGTAGCTGTGCCAAAAAAGCTAAGCGTCCCTGAAGGAGTGGATGCTTCTCCGCCAGAGCCTTCTGCACCTGCTACCAGGCCGGCCTGGGTCTTTTTTGTACCCGCCTCTTCTCGATTCAAGTTTGGAATTCTCTTTTGTGGCTTGCCCATCGCCTGAGAGGCCTCGTGATCCCGACACAGCTCCTGTTCGACGCGCCGACCATCTTCGAGCTGTCCTGCTCACAGGGTTCCTACCTGCCTCTGGTTGACACAGCATTCTTCGTGGGATTTGGGCATGCCTAGACTGAATTGGCTGCTTTCTAGTGTTGAGGCTTCAGGACTGTGCTTGATTCCGTCCATTACGCTTCTGTCTTACAGTGGCCTCCGCAGCCATAAGGGATGACAGCGAAGGTCATGAAGCCAATCCTGGTGTCACAATCTCAGCCAGTTTTTTTTACCGGACCTGAGCGAGATCAGAAGGGCCCGGTAATGCCAGTATTGCTTGCTTGCTGCCTGCTTTCATCTGCTCTTTGAGCAGTCTCTTCTGAAGCCATGGGAAACATCTGCTACTCAACTGGCACCGATGGCAAAGGCGCCTCAGAGAAAATTGAGGAACGGGTGGGTAGAATTCTGGGAGGTTGTTCTCCATACCTTAGGGATGCGCATGGCGGAATTGCCGGCGTCATCTTGGATTTCAGAGCCCTTGTTCGATCAACACGCTGCATCGATCTCTGCAATTGGTCTTGTCATTGAAGACCAGAACTGCAGTGTCGCCACAACACCCAAAGAGGTAGCACATCAAGCCGCACGCCTGTAGGCAGTAATGTTAACTTCCCATTAACTCCCCCCCATCTGATTGATCTGTCTCCGTTCCGAGGGTGAATAATCATGGCAAAAGTATAGGTTTGACTATCCATTTAGAATCAACTGAAATCTAATCAACTTCGTTGCCCAGGAAAGTAATATTCTCCAGGAATATTACAGTAGTGGGTCGTGTTATACCTGTGTCCCGGCGGCGGGCTTTTATAGATATGGGTCTAGTCCTAAATGTGATGTCAACAATGAAAATACTGGGGTGCAAATTCTTCAGAAGTGCACAGGCCCTCGAAGAAACCAGGTATATGAGAACCCTAAACCCTAGCTGGTTTCGTCAGGCTTTGAGTTCAGCTTTGCCAACATCCGTGCCATGCGCCGCAAGCGCGAGGCCGGGGGGGGGGAGGCGGGGGGGGTGGGGCTGGGCTTGCTATCCCTTAAGAGGTTTCGGGCTTTAGGTTGTTTAGTGGTTTAGGGTTAAGATAGAAAAGTATTTACGGAAATCATGTCGGCAGAATCCCAGTGCCACTGAGCTGCAATCAAAACAGTAATTTCCGTGAGGTCGTATTCGATTTATGTTCATCCTGCGTTTTGCTGACACTGCTGGCGGCTCTGTTTCCCGAAGGCACGCCCTTGAATTCCTGGCTCCTTGTGTTCATGTTCGGCCCCTTAATCAATTTTGCGTTTGCTTTGCTGGTAGCGTCTTGCTTCTGACTTATTTTGCTGGACTGTATGAGAACCCCAACAAGCGTGAGGAATGTTCTGTTTTGCTGTCGGGAGGTATCGCATGAGGCACCCTCCAAAACAGCCTGCAAATGAAATGAGCACATGACCCGACGTAAGAAGTATTGATTTCACCCTTTGGGGTGGCCACGTAGAAGCTAACATGGAGCTATGCGGGCGGAAAGTTGGAGAACTCTCAACAACAAATGGTCATGCCTAAGCTCGCAGCTGGGTTTGTTTGCTGAGCCATCGCCTGCTGGCTAGAATCCTTCGAGAGTCGCTTGGCATCATCGTGTTTCTTGCACAGGCCCGTCCTTGAAACGTCTGCACCCAACTCCGTCCACAACCTTCAGTCGTAGTGCCTACAAGCTTGGAGTCTCAATCCTCAAACGTGACAAAGCAGGAGAAGGCCTTGCGCAGCACGGGCGCTGAGTTGAGCGAGCCCTTTGCCATTGACTGGAGCAAAGCAAGGACAGTTGAGCGCTTTATGTGAGTATCATCATGTGCGGCTCTGGAGCGCAGCCAGAGTTCCTCATCTTGGCGCTTTAGCTGGTATCCGACGCACGATTCCTACTTCAGCTACGGATGCGTGCTGACATGAGTGGAATCTGGGTCTGTAGGTCAGAAAGAGGATCTAGTGCCGACAGCAGGGATACCTACAACGTCATTGTTTACTTGCAGCAAGCGTTTGGTTGAAGCGGCAGTCATTGCTTGATTTGGATCCATTGTTTGCAGATGCCGCAGACTCCCATAAGTCTTTGCTCCTCACAAAACTGCTGGATTGTGATCTTTGCTCGTTCGACCGATTTAGACCCCTGTGCTGACCATGCCCATCTGAGCAGCACCATGTTTGTCCCCATCGTATCATGACACCCGAAAGCAATAGGTCCTGGTGCATCGTTGTGCATGACTTTCTGGGTTTGGCTGTGACTGTCACTGCCTTACTGAGTCGTCATTATTGACTTCCAGAAACAGTGTCACAAGTACCATCCTGTCATCAGAGAACTTTGTCAGCCGAGTCATGTTCCACGCGGCACATGAGGGTAGCCCAAGATGGGGCTTATTTTTTGGGACTCCCCATAATGAGCATTGTAGTATTGTGGGTCTATTCTGGGGTCCCCCTGTTTAGGAAAACTGCCAAACCACTGGGCTATGAAGTGCACAGGAGCCAGAATTGGCAGTACGAAGAGATTGTAGGCCCAGGCACTTCCGCATCGCCTTCTCTTTAGGGTTTGTTAGGTTTCAGGGTTTGGAGTTTGTTGTTTGGGGTTAAGGGCCATTAGGAGGCTGCGTTTCCACGGATGGTTCTAGCATTGGATCCTTGGAAGGGACTTGGGTAGGTGGATATTTTGCATCCGGTCCTGTTTGGGGTCTCACTGCTTGCTGATGCTGCTAGTAGGTTGAAAACGGTTTCAATCACTAGCAATTCATGAAAATGGGATCCTGCCGGCCAGGGTCGTTCTTCTTCAAGTTCCAGCCAGTGATCGAAAAGGTCAATGGCCCTATCCAAGAAGGGCGCGAAAAGCTGAAGCAAAGCCCTTCGGACTTCGAAGGTCTCATGTACCAGACCAACATGACAGAGTGGCCCAAAGAGCACCAGAAGTATGACCTTGTCAAGCGCACAGGCAGCGGCTATAGGTTCAAGCCTGGGACAGAGCCCAACTTCACCTTCGTGCAGGCCAAGTATGTGGCTATAAGGCCCCACACTGAAATTGGCGACTTCGACCGCGACGCCTACACCGACAAGATGACTTTCCGAGGCCAGAAGCTGGCTAAGGCCTGCCACCCTGGGCGTGGCCAGGGCGTCCTCTGGCTGATAGCTCTGACTATACGGTTTTTTTAATCTAGGTAGGAAGACACTCCAGTTCACAACCAGGCTATTCGGGTACTACTACTACCTATACCCGCTATAGTTGTGATTCGTGGTATGCCTACCTAGCTTCAGGCATGATAGCCAAGCGTAAGTGTTGGTGGTATTCCGCTTCTGCTGAGTCTCACGGCTGTTTTGAGTTCGAAGCAGTGCTGGTATGGCAGCGGTAGTGGCAGTCATGGCATTCGGAGTAGCATAGTGGTTGCTGTTGTTGATGTAGTTTAGTAGTTCTTGCTCTTCTTCTGGTTATTGATGGGTTGCGACTGCTTCTACATTCATTAATTTGTAGCAGGTAGCACTTGTATTACTAGAATCAGAGGTAGCGGCAACTGTATGAGTACCACAAGTAGTGGTGGTGATGCTGGTGCTGGTGCTGGTGCTGGTGCTGGTGCTGGTGCTGGTGGTGGTGGTGGTGGTGGTGGTGCTGGTGCTGGTGGTGGCGGTGGCGGTGGTGGTGGTGGTTGTGGTGGTGGCAGCAGTAGTAGGTGGTACGGGACGCCCGCAGTAGTAGCAGCGGCAGGAGGCGGAGTAGGAGTAGGAAGAGGGGCAAGAGGAGGGGGAGGAAAAAGCGGGAGGAAGGAGCAATGGCAGCACCATCAAAACAAGCATTTCACCGCAGGAGTGGAGGATGCAGCAGCGGCAGCAGCAAAGGGTATGCATGGAAGTTGCCCTACCCAGCCCAAGCTTGTGCTTCCGGAAATGCTGCAGAGCATTAATTCATGTATGCTTGGTCAAGTTTGTTTGCTGCTGAGACCGTCTCTGCTGAAAGGCTAGCACTCCTAGTAGTAGTATTAGAGTGGGATAGGAATGGACCGAGTCTGTTGATTTAGTAGAGGTTTCGATTCCAGTCAGTCACGTTACTCTTTTGAAATACAAGGTTCCGGCTTCATCGGGCTTGAGTGCTAGCCTCCAGTCCATAAATGATTCAGGTTTGCGACGTTCCGCACATCAAGCTTATCGGAGAGATTCATCCAAACGACATTATCCAGGGCTCCGTTGGCGACTGCTGGCTGCTCTCCGCCATCTCGGCGCTGTCAGAGCTGCCCGTGTTGAGGTTGTGTAGCCGTGTAGCCTCCCAGGGTCCTACCCCCTTAGCATTTCAATAGTTTCTATTGCTCGTAGAACCCCTACGAAGTGTTGAAGCACTTTTTTACACAGGTCTAGGGGGGGTTGCAGGAGCACGGTGGCCTGGAATGTTGCACTGCGCTTTTTCTAGTACAGGTAGGCCAGTATTCGCCAAAGATAGTAATCTGCACACTAGACATACATGTGGCAATGCTGCCACTGAGTTCTAGTATCACGGCCACCGCAACTTTTGACTGAAAGGACGGTCGGTTTTTGACATTGCAAGTACAGCAGGTAGTGTCAAGTCATATCGTCCTCACTAAGCCAGTAGAGTGCGGAGTACAAGGCATCTCAGGCTGAAGGCAGAAGAATGTCAGCAAGGCAAACCATGTAAATTGCCAGCCTTATACTTTGAATCTAAGGTTCCAGGGGGCTATTGCCAAGATCTTCCGCAAGACGGAAAGGCTCCCAAGCCTCCCGCGGGATACGCCCACCAAGTACACGGTTACCCTTTTCGATCTGAAGCCCTGGCTTTCAATTTGACTGTTGGTCGTTCAAGGGGTATCTTTAGCAGGCTAAGCCCGCTACTCCTTTGCAATCCAGCCTGTCATCAGCTCGACAGCTATTTTGGGCTCGAGCGTTCCGGGGGATGTGATTGAGAAGGTCCGTCCATCGTGGTAGCATCACAGTGCTTTACGGACTTGGGATTTCTGTCCAATGACTTGTTTTTTGGATAGTCTAAGTCTCATATGAATGACATGTTTTGAATCTCGCTGACCCGTACTGTGAACTCTAGCCTCCTACCCGAAACCTGACCTTTCCTTGTTCATCATTGGTTGACGATGAAACGTGCAAAGGGCCTGCCTAGGCCTTCGGCCCAACAAACCCAATTCGCCAGTGATGAAACATGCTGATCCCACACTGCAAGGAAGAGTTGGTCTCCTGTGGATATTGAGATTGACGAGCGTCTGTGCATGCTGCCAGATGGTAGTGATCTGCTTGGTGCCATGGCCGCTACTGCAAGAGGGCTTCGCAAAATCCAGACGGTTTGCTCCTGACAGTGGCACCCAGAACATGTGCGTATATGGAAAAATCTGGCTGCAAACGCATCCATATGCACATTTACATGTAAAGCCACTGCAGCAATCTAGAGGCCAAACGTTCTTCACTTTCACAGCACTCCGCCCACTAACCCCCATTACCACGCACACAAAAATCCTAAGAGCACATGAGCACAGCGCAGCAACAGTTACCTACGAACCCGTTTATTCCATGACGAAAGGCGCACATCCAAGCTATGACGCGGAGCTGTGGGCATGCTATCTCGAGAAGGCTGGTAGAAGCCTCGTGCGACGTGCGCTGCGGGCAACAGATTTCAGATACGTCTCGCAACTCATGTGTTCGGTTTGAGGTAGATGATCATGAGAGATTGCAATGCGTGGTAATATACTACCAGGGTCCTCTTTTGTTTGCTAGGGGTCATTGGCTCTAAAGACTACCTTCGCCTCATCATTCTGTACATGACAGCTGGGAGTGCCTGCTACGAGCCGACAAGGTTTGGAGGCGTATTACGTTACACCTACGCAAGGGTTATGAGGGAATAATGATTATTTCGGCTTGTGCAGTAGGGACCTGCAGCTGCTGAGGTAGGTGGAGCTCCTAACCCAGCCGAATCCATCAAGCAAACAATCCGGTGGCATGCTTACAACTTACAACGGCGTTGACGGTTACACATCAAGGTACCAGTAGGAAGCGTTCTGAAGAAGCAACGGCCAAACCTGGCAGCCATTGTCCATGCCAAATTGTGCTTCTCATCAAAGCGTCCAAAGTAACGCCGAAATTTATGACAGACATGATACAAGGGTAAGGTGTGGCAGCCATTATTTGGCTCTTGCGAGTGGGAGGCTGTCGCCATCCACTGTGGTGGATGGGACGAGCTCGAAGGAGGGCAATGCCCGCACGCGTGGCGAATCTAGGTCATGATTGAGTTGGATCAAGTTGTATAAGTTACCCAAATAGTGAGTGAAAAAGTAAGTGGAGAATTACATGGAAACTAGGGTTGTATAGGGTTGTCTCGGAGCTGCAGAAAGTTTTAAAGCGGAAAGGTGACATGTGATTGACACGTCTAATTGCAGTTGGAGCCCCAATGCTTGAAAGGGCTTTATTTTTGGAATCATGTCGAAGAGCCATTTAGGATTGCTGACGGGCTGCAATGACCAGCGCCTTGGATGGCAAGCATTCGGATTTCTGGAATTTTCCGCAGAAAGTAGCGCGCCTACCATTAGAAGGCCGACATCTGGTGAGAGTGTCTGCCATCTGCCTGTGAGCGATATCTTGCTGAGTTAAACATTCATTCCAGAACACATTTGGACATCAGCTTCATTCGCTTGACAGATTTGTCACAGGGGATTGCTGTCCTCCAGCGGCACCTCACTTTTGCCCCAGCCCAAAACTGTTCTTTAACTGCCCGCCTCGCGACGGTTAGGTATGTCTTTATGGATGATGGCGATGGGTTTGAATGCGGCTGGGTCAGCACTGATCCGCTCATGAAGGTTCGCATCATTGCAGATTCCCTTCGTTCAAGTTGCGGACACCCAAGGCTGGGGGAAGTTCAACCCCAATAAGGAGTCGTGGGAGCACATGGAGAACTCCATCAAGAGGAGCTGAGATCTTCGAGCAGTGAGCGCTGTCAATCTATGTCTATCACGGAGTAGGATGTTTTTCCTGCGTTGGGTGATGGGCCAGATGGTGTGCCCAGTCTCCCAGAAAGCAACCAGAATGCATATTGCTTGCTCTTCTACTGCTGAAGTTTGCCAGCGGATCTCCACTAGGTGTTTCTTGTTGAGTTTGATTGTCCTTCATGTGCAAACCCTAAACCCTAAAAACCCTAAACCCTAAACCCTAAACCAATGTGCACCATACATCAGTCCTGTACAAGCTGGGAGGAGCTCCCAAACCATCTGGCGCATGGACTGGCCGGAGGTGGGTGGAGGAGGGGACAAGCGGACCAAGTGTGGGCATAATGAGATGCAACTTGGATGATGCTAGTTTAGAAGGATTATCCAGGTCCGATACCGGTCTTAGGATTCCAGATCTGCGGATGCAGGATTCCAGCTTGGATCAACTGTCTTTTACTGGATGATAAGATCATGAATTTATGAATGCCATTGCTGTCGGTGCGTCTACTTTTGGTTTGGCATCGCTTTGGCTGGGCTAAGCTTTCTAGGGATCGTCAGCGTGCAGCAGCTCATGGTACTCCCCAGGCACCATCTAGTAACTAGTAGTCAATATTGGCAGTTTGCAAGACTGCTCCCCAGCGCAGCAGCGAAGCGGCGACAAATCAAGGGCTTTCACAAGCACTGAGAGAGACTTCTAGAAGGGCTCTGAACCTGAACCCCAGTTCCCCCCTACCCGGGAGCTGCCCCAGGTTTGAGCGAATGTGTGCCTGGGACGACCAGAACTATGTCCTGGCGGCCGGAACCAAGGCAGGCTCAGACAGCAACGACACAGATGGGACGCCAAGCCCTGCCTTGAGAAACTTGTGTCTCTTCTCTCATGCAATAAAACCGTACTTTCTTGAGTTTACATTCCGCAGGTTGTTGTTGGTCCAGGGTCTCGGCTTGGGAATTTGCATGATGGATGCAGCCTTGTTTCGGTTCTTGAGCTGTCAGGCTTGCGTCTGCCAATGGGTTGCTGCACCATCACCAAGAGTTTTCTTCATGTCTGCCATGTGTAGCGCATGTACTTCGAAGTGAGGGTTAGTCTGCTCCCTCTTGCCAGCCTTGCAGAAGCAATGGAGATCTTGTCGCAAACAGATTATTGCTGCAATCACGTCGTCCCAGCCACTGCGCACCAGCACTCCCGACACTGCCGACCACACCACACCATACCACACCAAACCACACCACCCCCGACGCCGCCACCGCCGCCACCATTGCTACCGCTGCCCACCACAGCCACCACCACCGCCACCACCACGTTTGCTCTGAACTATTTCGAGAGTCCTCGAGGATCGTGGATGGTCACGCCTACACTGTGATCACATGCCTGAACGACGTGGCCGGCACCACACATGACCTGATAAAGGCAGCATGGCTTGCAAATGATTATGCCTATCAAGTCTCCAAGGTCTTACTTACCTTCAGATTCCAAGGTGCTTGATTTTGAGCTCCGCAGGTTTAAGCAGCCAATTCGTCAGGTCTTCGTACCCCACAAGTGCTTGCAAATCACAGCAACTGGTCATCTTAAACAGTGGAGGTCCTCCCAACAGTACGTAGAATAGCCTTTCTCCTCAAGAGCCAAGCCAGAAAGAGGCTCTATAGTCTTCCTTAAGTAGATAGAATATGGCTTTGGGTATATTATAACAAGATCTCCATATGCCCCATATTCTATCTACTTAAGGGGGACTATACACCGTGACTCGTTGCAGGTGCGCAATCCCTGGGGCCGGGGCGAGTTCACCTCTGGGGAGTGGTGCGATGACGGGCCCGGGTGGAGGAAGCATCCCGAGGCCTATAATAAAAGTAGCTATAGTAATAGTAGCTTAGTAGTAGTAGTAGTAGTAATAGTAATAGTAATAGTAATAGTAATAGTAATAGTAATAGTAAATAACAAGCATGGTAACAGGAATAGTAAGAATGGTAATCAAAATTAATAGTCTTACTGGCCAGTCTTGACTGTATGTAGAAATTGTCTATATTATTCGGAGCTGGCACCACCTGCCCAATAATATGCGCTAACCCTAACACCACCTGCTAAAGCTTCCCTTCTACTCCTCCATCCACGTGTCGTGGTAGAGCGCGAGTCAGGCATTGGGCTGAACTTACGGCTTACCTAGGGGATGAAACCACAAGCTTGCAAGGAACGCCACAGCTTAGAATAGCCATGACCGGCTTTCCAGCCCATTTTTCCTCGCTTCACGGAAGGTGGCTGCTGTGTGCAAGCCGGTGAAGGCTAACGACGGTGTGTTCTGGGCCTCTTGGTCAGAACATTGGGCCAGGCTGTCAGCTCACTAGCGCCCCTACTTGTCGTGATAGTCTGGAGGTAAATATGTGGCCCTAGAAAATGCCTGGATGTTGGCAAAGTAGGCCATGATGGTTGCTGTTTGCAAACGCGTCCTGTGATTGCTGTGGTCGTCGTGCTTCAGGTCAGCAAGGAAGAGTTCTTCAAGTATTTCAAGACCATCTACTTGTGCGCGATGGACATGAAGAAGTTTGTAGGGTGAGCAACATTCTCGCCTGTAAAGTATTTCCTGCAAAGCTGGGCGTTTTAAGCTTCTGAAAATCCTGGCCGAAGAGGTTGCCAGGCTGCATGGCGAGAGGTAGAGGCTGAACAAAAACTTCATTGAAAAGCCGCAGATTGTTTTTTCCGTGGTCCAGGGTGTAATGGCTGCCCCCTTACAATAATCGACGTCCTCATTCAGCCCTCATAAAGAAGCTGGCTGGATTTTTCTCAATATTCTTTGGGGGGGGAAAGCGGGTGATCTCCTGCGACCCCACAGTACCCTCAGAAATCAATAGCTCCGAACCTTATTGACTGCTAAATCTGGGGACCCTAGGGAGTATGGGGTGTTGTCTTGACGGACTATACACAGGATTTGTTTTGAGAAGCTATCTAGTACTCCCCAACTGCGAATCCCTTCAGCAACTGCTACGGTTGCCTGGCTTACGACCTGATGACCCCAGGAACCAAAGTATGGGCCCTCACAAGCTCGGTCAGGAAAAACCTGCATCACTGAAAGTTGGGGGCTCCAGGCCCCAACATCAACCTCCCAATGCAAGAAACCGCCCCTGTAAACTGCCAGCCGCTGGCCAACAAAACAAATAGTCAAGGTCACAGCGGCTGGAGCTCTTGCAGCAAAACATGGACGCCGAGGCTTGCCTCTGAGAGTCTAGAGTAAGAGGTGCAGGGAGCCTTTGGGGCTCTAGGAACAAGGATTGGGTTAGGGACACGTTGGAGGCGTTTGCCTCTTGCGAGCCTCAAGGTAGGCGAAGCGCTCCAGCGCGCAGCGCTACAACACCTCAGATCTTAGATATTCCGTGTGTCCTTTGGAGGACGCGATGTCAGGCTCCATGGCCGCGTTGCCACGACCGCAGGCGTGGGTGCAGCACTGAATGCTGAAAGTTTCCCGAGCAATATCCAAAACTAAAGGTCCTGAAGGCATGGCCCTTTGATGGCGTCGACACGACGGAGGAGATTCACAATTTGGGAAGCTTCATGGATTGCTGCTAGCTTTGCGACCCTCATCGGCATTGCAATGCATTTGTTGAAGTGACTGCTAACTCGGGCCACGAGCCTGATCGTTGTTGCTTCTTGCCAGCCTTGTGCGTCTAATGGTGTCAGAACGTGCCTTCATCACAAGTTATTCCCACTATCGCCACTGAAATATGCGCATGGTTGTTCTCAGCCCGTGACAGTATCAGTTGCATACTGGAAGTTGGCAGGCTGCAGTGCAGCCGGCAGAAGTGCGGCATGTCGAAGTTCTGCCTGCTGGGCCTGGTGCTCACCAAAGGGACAAGTGGTACAGGTCAGAATCTGCGAATTTCACGGGAATAGGTTGCGTGGTTTTGTGAGGAATTCAGGCTCAGGGTTACGGTGGGGTTAAGTTAGGACTAATTAGTTCAAGCAGGTCTACGGGCATGCATTAAACAAGGAACTTTGGGGTGCAGGGTCCTTGAGACGCTGCGATTCTCAACCCAGGGTCTGGTGTGGAGGCGTTCGGGTCGTGAGCGTAAGCTGAAGGCCGCAAGTAGAAACGGCTGTCAGTGAACGACAGGTCTCAATGCAAGCTTGCCGACGGCATCGACCCATGCACCCACGCCCTAAATCACATTGATTTATCGTCCCCCGAGTTTGACGGAAGCCAACAAGGGCTCTATCAAGGCTCCTGTACCAAAAACATGGTCCCTATGTGTGGTTCCATGTTAGAGCTCACTGCAGCGTTTGAGGAAGCCAGCATCCATTCACCCTACTGCCATTCTCCGCGATGATGTGACCCTGGGCTTGGGCCTCATCTTGTCGTCAAGGTCTATGCAGGAATTGCTCTATTCTGCTACTTGATGATCTCTGGCCAAAAAGCCTTTTATGCCAAGAAAGTTGCCTTGCTTGCCGTGCAGGTGAAGATTGCGTAATTGGAGAACATGCCATAGCCGGCATCTCAGAGAAGATGAATCACAGGATCCATGGGACAGCGTGGGGGACTGTGGTTGAGGGGGCTTGCAAACAAAGTTCAAAGTGGGCTTCCAGCAGAAGTTCGTTACACATGTCGAAGAAGGTTGACTCCTTGTCGTTGCTTTATGCAGACGAGAATATCAAGTGGCTGGCATGCTTGTAAGTATGTGTCTGTCTTGTAGGATTGATGAACTACATACTCGAGATCTGATCCATGAGCCAAGTAAAGCTTGTCTGCGATCCTCAAGCTAAAGCCCAGACCCGTTCCAAACCATGAACTGTGGAAAATCTAAGTCGGAAGTTGAAGTGGCTGGCCGCAGGCCTAGCAACTCAAGCATCAGGAATAGTTTGTCCGAAGGCTTTGATTCAAACCGGACGCGTTACGCCCCAACTTTTTTCTACCGCTACTGCTATGGCTGCTGCTGCTACCGCTGCTGATTTGCTTCTGCTGCAGCTCCACGAAAATTCAAGCCCAAAATCCACAGGTTGGCCCAAGGGTGCGCCTGGGCCCCCGATGTCGCATTGCAGCAATGGCAATTGTGGAGGAAGTCAACCGCAAGAAGTAGCTGTGATATCTTGATGTAACTAACTATGCTGACCTATACTGTTGTGGAGATTGCAATAGCAAGCATGCTGATGCGAATGCTACCGGCCTTGCCCACTCGATGGCCATCTCTGTCAGCATAACCGGAGACGGAATCATTCTTCAGTCCGCAGTCATAACATGCTGGCTTCAGACTCACTGTTATACCACGGGATTCAAGCTTCGGGTGGAGCATTTCGGAGCGAAGGTGCAACAAGCTTAGGGCGTGAAGGGAAAGCACGCCTGCATGGGCCTTTAAGGTTTTGATTTTGATCTCCGCAGACACTGTGTTGTGTGGTTAGCCTCATCCCTTCCTGTGTGCCGCAGCAACATGCAGGAAGATGTGGCGCTGGCGGAGGATTGCGAGGCCATGGATTTGATTGACAAACCTCTTTGGCATTTGGGGTAGCCACAGGGTATCGCAGAGCTTTAACATCTCCAACCGAAAACATCCAAACCATTCTCCATGGACTGGAACAAGCTGTTCCTGCTATGGCCCCCCTTATCCCCAAGGACACGTAGGCTGGAGACGAGAACGAGCTTTTGGGGTAGGGCCGGTGCATAGGGGTAGGCCCTAGATTGGGTTTCAACGAGAGGTCCAAGGGTCAAAACTTGAGTCAGGTTTTCACACAGCAGCTCAGATAGGTGAAAACAAACAAACTAAATCAAAGAACCCATCCGCATGGAGCGGCGCCGCCGGCCCCGACGCCAAGCAGCTTCAGCATATGCCAATCCAAGTGAGACCTCCCGAATCCCATGCCAAAGTGAACGTGTCGGTCTGGGTCCCATTACAAACGTCATTTGGATTGCTCTAAGCCCGGGAACGGCGCATCCAGACTCACAGGATTGAGACCCTGGGGAAGAAGTAAATGGGGCTCCCTTTGGCCCAAGCTGCTAGGCCCAAGATCAGAAGCCTGACTTTAAACTGCTAAGCTGCTAAGCTTAAAAGAGCTTGAAACCCCAAGACGAGTACAAAGAAAAGACTCATGCCGTGTCATGGTTGGCTGTGAACTCCACAGACAGCCCAATCTCCACGCATACCCCAATCAATCCCTCTAGCTCCGATGGAGCCTTACAAACAACAACCTTCCAAGCTTTTCTGAGCAATCCGCTGAAAGCCAGTAGGTGGGACCTCGGGGCCTCGTCCGCGGGCCGCTATCTGCGGGCAGCCGCAATCGCTTTGAAGAGGGATGCCTCATAGGCCTGGACCTCTGAGGGGCATGAGAGGGAGGACATGTGCTAAAATGTGGGGCCTTGCGGTTCACATGGGTTCACAAGATTCGTCAAGACATTCCACGAATCCTTGGAATTGGGCCGCCAGACGATCCCATTCGCAGTAGACTCTAGTTCTCATGAGGCTTAGACGGTCAGGTTTCCCTGGAAGATTTGGGGCATAGGCATCGAGACATATGGTTTCATGTTTGCGCCTGAGGAAAGTTGGCATACGGTTTCCTTGCGGCGCATGTGGTGTTACAGTTTTGAGGACATGTTGGCAATGAGGTAGGTGTGTTCTTCAAGAGAAGTTGTCTTACACCACCTCCCTACAGCTTGAAGTCTCTACTCTAATACTGCATTCAGGAAAAGTAGGGTCCCAAAGTCGGATCAGAATGGTGTCATGGACTTTCCACTTGCCCGAGTACGGCCCTGAAGAGGGCCCAGGATTTTGCCACAAGCTGAGCCACAAATCCTAAACCCATCTGCATGCAGGCTGTCACAGTTCACATCTTGGGGCTGTTCGAAATGGTCGCAGCCCTGGCACTTGGCGTTGGCAAAGACATGGTATTTCAACGTGTGGTGACACAATTAGGAGGGACTGAGCAGGGCGGGCGTATGATTCTTATATGACTCTCAGTTCGAAATTGTCAGGGCCTTCAGGGACGCCGGCAGCATTACCTTAATAGCCGCGCCGGATTCTTCTACATACATCCCATGGCCAAGTAGAGACGCGAGATGGCAGGCAGACAAGCAAAGGAGAGCCTCAAACAGCGACCCTACACTTTTAGTCGAGATGCTGTAGTCTCCCTCCGCGAAGGTTAGCAATTCCCCCTTGTTGCCTCGTTTTCAGAGCTCTCAGCCTGAGCAGGCCAGATCAGCATCGGCAACGAATGCCTTTTCGAGCTGAGCTCCATAGCCCGGCACTTTGCTCTGTGGTAAGCTGCAAGGTGCAGCATGCAGTGGGTAATGTTGTGGCCAGCGGCACAAAGTTTTTCGGAAGTTGAGTCACAGGCTTGATGCGGTTGCAGATTTGAGTAGCAGGTCTGAGATACTGGAGACACAGCCGGGTCCTGTTAAATTGGGTGGTTTGCCGCCTCGCTTGCAGGAACAAAGGAGCTGAACAAGGTTGTAGCAGGAATAGCTTTCCGTAAAACGAACCTCAGTCGCATGAGCAGACAAGGTTGAAATAACCCCTATATTGTACCCCTAAATAGTCGTTTCTGAACAGTTTCCATTTTCCTTTCCATTATACTATAGCAGCTTCCATTTTAGGCGCCTGGCCGCCACAGCAGTGGTGAGTGTAATCCGTGCAGCATGTAAATCTCGCGGCTGCCGCTTGCTCATTTGGAAGGTAGCACGGCAAAGCCGTGCTCGAGATGTACATGAGATCAAACAAGTTGCGCATGCACGACATGATATGGCTGCGCCCACAGAAATACTCTTTACTTATGTCCTCAATGGTACTTGCAGAACTCCTCTATCCAAGCTTTGACGCCCAGCAGAGAAACTGCGCACCCTTCACAGCAGCGAGCCAGCGTGCGGACAGGTGCGAGCATGTGTTAGCCACGCATTCACCTGAGATGAAAGCTGACCTTAGGTGGAATGAAGCTTGCAGCATAGTAAGCCCGACACGCCCTCCAGCCCCAGCTTTCAACGACCCTAAGCCTGAAGCCCTATAGAAATCCTTTCTCCACACAGTTGGCCCGTGGTGCCGAAGCAATGGACAATCGGCCAACTCTGCTGGCGGGCAGCAGCGGAAGCTCTATCCTTGCAGCTGACCTGTCCCTGTCACTGGGTTCTGCAAGAGAGGGTCTCTGAAAACAGGAGATACATTATGTGTGGATTGCAAGATTATTCTTAGGGTGATTATGGAGCAGCCCAGTAGGGTAATTAAAGTTGAGAAATTCTTACAGGTGTTACTTTTGCGTCTTGCTAGTTTTTCTTGCTAGTCAGAGGCCTGCCCGGCTTAAAAGACTTGGCCATTTTTACCCCAATATGCATTAGCTGGTGGTGCAGGATTTCCTCCATCAACAGTATGAAATATGACCCCACTAATCTCTGTAGGTTCAATTTTCTTTTCCATTATCCCTACATAACACCAAGTTAGCCCAATGGGTACAAAATGGTGGTTTGAGGATCTTCCTGCTGGAAAGTTGCAGCTCCTTTCTGACTTACTATAGCAGGGTCTCGTCGGATCTTGAGACAAGCCGCGGCAGTCTGCATAGGTCTTCTTTCATTTCATTTGCTGAAGCACGCCATGCTGGGGGTTCCGCGTAAACCGGCATCCAAGCTCAGAGTATTGAGAATTGAAGGTTTCCCAAAATTAGGGGTACCTGTCTCGGGGTCCCCATAATGAAGATTACTGTATTTTGAGGTCTATATTGGGGTCCCCTGTTTTGGGAAACTACCATGTCTCCTGAATAATTCAAACCTGTATCCGGCCTTTTGGGAGCAACCTCGCAGAAGCTTGGCCTCTAAAAATGCATGGGCCCTACAGGTATACTATGGTACTGTGGATGGAGGAAATTTTGCACCACCTAAAATAGCATATAACCCAACAATTACACGTATCCACCGTTTACCACAGATATCCCATGACATGGCACTCCTCTGCTAGGGACAGAAGAAACCTTGGAGCTTGAATACCTTCATCTGGCCCAAACTCCTAACTCTACCTGTAGCCCCAGTTATCTACAGCTTTATATGGGTCATACGGTACTTACTAATTAGTAAATTAGGGGGTAGTTGTTACTAAGCTGGTCGTATGAGGGGTGACACGTAGACCCTAAGCATGAGCCCAGGTCGAGCATCGATGGAGCACGCGCATCCTCATCCTCCAGAGACCCTTGGCTCAGGGGCCAAGCTGGGAACTTCCTAGAGAAAGGTCTCAGGGTGACCTCTATCCTCCCGCGGTGATCTTTAAGGAGTTTGAAGTCTCATGGGGCATCTCATCTCCAGATCCCTCTGCTGTATGGCATGCTGCTGCCTATGTGGTTAACGTGGCTTCAGGGGTTGAGAATTCTCCTAGGCTGTTTCTATTTGTCCATTTCATCTAAGGAGGAGGTCGTTAGGGGGGACGTGTTTGCGGATCAGGTCGCCTTGGCCTGAAAGGGTTGAAAAGGCTGCTTTTCAAAGCTCCACTCGCTCTATAGAGCCTTCAAACCCTAGTTGACTTTCGAGTTGAGAAACTTTTTCCCTTGCAGGCTAAATCATGAGGGGACATGGACAATTCATTTATCCGTATTTGGGCACCCTGCTCCTCCGGCCCGGGCTGCTTCCGCTTTTTCCAACAGATTCGGAACTTGATTCTTAAGGCTTCCCCTCGCAAGTTGTTGCCCATAGTAGTTACAATTACAGGGTCATTGCCTATTCGCGTAAGTGGCTCTCTGTTGAAGGCCTCCAGTATAAGGATCCCAGTAGGGTGCCCCAGAACTCTTCTCCTATGCAAAGGAACTGGTGGTGCCACGCGCCACTTTCACAGAGGACTGCCGGACTGCGCTTACGGTCATCTGAGGATTCCGTGTGTGGCTACTATGGGGTCTTAGGGTTCAGGATTGTGACGTAGGTTCAGGGCTAAGGGCTTAGGGGGCAAGGCCTGCAAGCTCGGATTTTCATTGGAAGCATTTGAGGTCCCGGCTTCAGCCCTGGGTATCTGTTGGGACTCTGTCCTGTCGCAAGATGAGTGTTGACATTTGGCGTGGGCCATTTGGCGGGTGTTCGGGTGTGCCTGCTGAAGAAGCAACGCAGTATTCAGAAACCGGTAAATGGGGCCATCGCGAATGCGTGAAGGTCGTGTTGCCATGACATAGTTGCCCCAAACTCTGTGCCATCGCACATGACAGGTACACCTCTCAGCCCTGAATACTCCAGATCCAGACCTTCCAGCCTGTCAATCCATCACATCTCTTCACCCCCAGGCTCCAGTGACTCTAGTGGACCCTAAACCCTGAAGCCTGAGCCCTCCCTAAACCCTGAACCCCAAACCTTGAACCCTCAACCCTAAACCCTAAACCCTACACCGTGAACCCCGTCGCCCTGTAATAGGATCTGGGCAGCAACAGCCAGATATCAGCGATGAGCCGCTGCGAGACGGACCCGGAGCAACTTTGCCTGAAGTATTTCTATCAGGATAATGGGTATAATGGGATAATGGAAAAGAAAATGGGAACTACTATAGTATAATAGGGATATATAGGGGTTATATTGAAGGTAGGGAGGCAGAGGTTTGGGTTGAGATTTGCTGGGGAGGCCTTCAGGATTGCGCGATGGTGGCTGCGGGTTCTGATGTAGGGGGATTTGTTCAACGGTGCAGCGTCAATTATGTTCGACACCTTTGGAACCGCGGCACTTTGAAGCATGTAGGTCCGGAGGATCTGGCTGCTTGCAGGCCTCAGCACTGAGGATGTACAGCCTACCGGTCTAGGCCCGTGGGGTTAGTATGAACAAAATCACTGTGGACATGAGGATGGTAGATGCATCGAGGGCTGAACTAAGATCTTGTGAAGGCACTGCTTTGGAATGGCATGCCTGCCGATGCGTTTGCATCACCAATCCTCCTATCACAGAATGCAGATCTCGGGCTGGGACCTTCAGAGTTTTCTACAGAGCAGCTCAAAGTGTTCCAGGTCTGACGGTGAAGTCCTGCAAGGTCCCATGACTGCAGGGGACACTTCGGCCCTTACATTCAACAAAAAAGACAAGCTGGGACTTACAAAAGGGTTTCCGAGCTGTAGACCTCCCCGTAGCCAAAACCCTTATAACCCTGGACCTAAACTCCTTTGACCTCATGGAGACATGGAGCCCAAGGCTAATGAAAATGGGTCGGGAGATGACCATCAAGGTGGCAGCTGCGCCGGAGTCAGAGCCATCGACCCCACTCGCCGGAGCTTTGCATCATGACATGGGTCTCGGAGACTCAGGTACCAATTTGCTTGGGCAGTTTTGATGGAAGATTCGTTTACTAAGAATCACGCTTACATGGAGCGCTTAGCTCATACTGCAGCACTTCTGGTGGCTTGTGCAGCAAGAGTTATCCTCTGAATCGCAAATTGTGCATGCTCCCGCACCCTGCCACGGTGATTCAACTTTCAACCCTTGACCTCTGCGCAAGGAACTCTCTAGCCACAGGCGGCACTGCTTACATAGTGTTAACTCTGAGTTTCTGCGTATGTCCAACAAGATTCCCTCCAACTTTGCCCTAAGAGCAGGGAACCCGATACAAAGTGCTGAGCAAACTTCTGAGCAATGGATTCCGAAGATGTCAGCAGTGCTTGAGACCTCAAGCCGCGACTGCAGAAGTCTGATTAATCACCAATATTTTGCCATCCTCGTAGTAGAGTATACTCCAGGCAATGCCCTGTTCTGATTCAATAGGCCCCTCTTTTACGCTGTGGAGCCTAAAAAAGCAATCTTGGCTCCAGGAGTCGACTGCCTCGATGAGGACGACGAAGCTGCCAGGTGGGAGAAGGAGGCCCCAAAAGCTTCGCTGGTGTGATTCTAACCCAGACCCCCTGAAGGATCCAACAAAAGGAACCTCTTAATACTGCCCCCTAGGTTCCCCGCTGTAGTAGTGGAGCCATTTTTGGGCGGTTCCAGTTTGGGATCCTTTACATATTTGGGTCTGGGAAGCGCGCTTGTGTTGTTGTTCGGTTGCTAGCGGCTCTGGAGTGTGGGCGGCTTTGGGGCTTCAGTTGGACGGAGCAAATACGTAAGTGCATACCAGATGTAAATCGTGTTGCACCGATTCCGTGTAGTACATGAGCCATAATGGGCGGTTCGGATTATTAAACCCCCTCCCCCCCGCCCCCAAACAAGTCCGGATCGGAAT
>CAJNIZ010046449.1:83790-108265 GCA_905231905.1 Symbiodinium pilosum | reverse complement strand
GCAATCTGAAATGCAAGTCTTGAATATGTGCGCAATTAGAACTGTATGTAGCTTTGTGAAGCCAGCACGCATTATTCCGTTCCTGGGTTGTTATTAATCCGTTCAGCTCGAATTTAGCTCTAATACGACCCCCTTTTATTTCCGTTCGGGCTGATTTAGCTCTAATACGACCCCCTTTTGTAATCCGAACCCAACATTAGCCATAGTCTAAACTCCTTAAGGGGGGAGTATATTGGGGACTACTATAGGGGTTATTAAGGGGGATACTAGGAGTTTAGACTATAACACACATGGTTCTAGGCCAAAGGGCTATAGTCGCAGGCCTTGAAGCTGAGTTGCTGTTGAATAACATTCAACGTTTTGGTGGTGAAGACCTGAACCCAATACAGATTACGTCTTAGTCGCAAAAAAGTTTTCATAGTACCTCGACGACCACTTTCAAGAAAAGCTGAGCAAATATCTGAGCAGCATCCTGTCTAGGATGGGAGGTTGATGCCTCATGATCTGTTTGGGTTCCTGGCTTCCACACACTTGGTTCGGTATCCGACATAATGCGAAGTCCTCCCTCCCCCTAAAAGCCTGACTGTTCCGGCCAATGCTTCGCATATTCCTCCGAAACAATAGTTGCATCGTATTGCAAATGTTTCTGGCGGGGAAGGGGGTCTCATTAGTAGGGGGAGGGGATATGTTCTTCCCTGCCATCACCAAGCTGAAGTGAGGTGCGGCTACCAGGAAGACCCCTGAGTCATGATGTTTTGCTGGTGGCTTCTGCAGACTCTGGGCTCCTTCTGGGTTTTGGGTTCTAGGACTAAGCTCCTTAGGACCAGGGAGTGGGGCAGAGAGGGTGCGGAATTTTGGGGTCGGGTTTCAGACCTACGGAATTGGAAGTTCGGTGTTTTGGGGTTTGGGATTTTTTTCTTCGGCCCAGACTGACTGCGCACGAAGCCTGAAGTAGGACTGCTGGCAGGTTTGGTGCAAAGCTGCATTCAGGCATTTTGCAGGATTCCGGGCCGTTCAAGGCGGAGCTCAAAAGAGTTCCTTCATTCACGCTCTTGGCTCGAAAAGAATCTCAGTCAAGGCAACCTCTTTATCAAAGAAGGCTACGATGTCGGCACTTGTGATCTCTTCGATCAGTGGCCCCAGCTATCAACCGACTGCCTGCACAATCCTACGCCATGCCCCCACAGCCTCAGTTCTGGTCCTACCCCTAAGCTTTAAACCTTCAACCCTCTAAGTCTCATCTGAAAGCCTATCAGCCCAGGACTCTCCTCAGAACCAGCCGGCCACCCTGAGCCCCACTGCAGACTCGGCGGTCTCAGTGTCTGCTGTCTCTGGCGCCTCCGACCGAGGCTGGAGCTTCCCCATACGGCCCGCACAAAAACGACAAGAAGCAGTGATTGAGTGAGCGTTGTCCCCAAAACAATCGTGGCTTTAAGCTAGACTGGAGTTTTGATGCCTGCTCTCCACTGCTCAAACCTGCTCTTGCCCTGAAGCCCGCAAAACAGACAAGCCTGATTCAGCTTCCTGATTCACGAGACAAGCTTGTCGTACCCAAAGCTCCCACCACTGAGACTGAGGTTGTGAGCGTAGGTTCTCTTGCTCGGGTCGGTGATTGTAGTGTGACGAACAGAGGACCTAGTCAGTCAGTCCTGCAGCTAGATCCCCTTGCCCCTATCATCTAGAAGCGCGCAACTTGATTATTCCTATTTTGGACGCATCTCCCCTAGTTGCAGCGGACTTGCTCGGCCTTCAGCACCTTCAGACTACAGCAGGCTTCGGCATGATGAAGATGAAGTCGCTGAGGAGTCTGGGCTCCAGAAGATCGGTGGGATCGCGGCGAAGCCCGGCTTACTTGGGCATGATTCTGATGTGTGCTCCTTCAACGTAAGAGGTGAGACCTTACTGTTGCTCTAGTCGGCCTGGGCAGAAATGACTCGGAAGAACCTCTGTTTGTTGCTGGTTCAGACAAAACGCACCATAAAGTAGAAGCGAGAAGACTCCTGAGCTAACAACAAAGTCATCTTAAACTTCGCTGGCACGACAAGCAGCTTGGATTCGTGTCCTGGGATTTCTGTGGCAGCTCAGCGCCAATCAGCAGCTTGCGAAATTAGAAAGAGAGGAGGTATTGTTTTACGCAACCGTGTCTCTCAAGGGATTTTGGAGCTCGGGCTGTCAAATTTCTACATGTTGTTGCTGTGCGGTTGTATAAAGCTCGCGAGCTTGAGTTTCTGTAGCCAACATGTAACCCCTAAACGGGCACTCAGTGAGCAACGAACCAAATTGGGGGTGCAGTACGATGATATTCCCATGCTGAAGGAGTGAGGTAAGCAGGCCTTTTCCCCATGGGTGTGTCGCAGACGGTTCCTCATAGCTGGGAGAAGCGCGGCATCCGCTTCATGTGTTTCGTTGTCGTGGCAGACGATGACGGAAAATTCATCACGGGTTTGGTGTCGCCAGCGCATGAGTCTGTTGGGACTCTGTGTCCAGGCCTGGATTCAGGCAAAGCAAAGCCTTACAATTTCGGACTGTGCGACAGCTCTTCCTCGAGCACTTATTCTCGCTCTTGTCTTGCGTGAGGCAGCACGCTTCTCTGAGAAGTGTGCCTATTAAATCCTGCGTCAGGCCTTCTTCAAAGCTGCAGAGCTACATGCATGCGTCAGAAAATCGGAAGGAAAAATCACAACCCTATGTAGTGGTTTTCACATGCTGCCTTTTCCCAAGCTAGGTCTTGCCAGAAAGCGAGCAATGAGTCCAGCCGAGGACACCCTTCGCGCACTGCGAAGAGCATGGGTGACCTCTCTGTGGTGACACCCAGGCGCGAGAGTGACAGGGTGGGCGGAGGGATGATGGAGCAATGTGATTCTTGCGAATGGAACTCCGCTGACTTGGGATGGGATTGAAGCCCTAGCAATTCCCGCGTTGCAACAGCAGCAGGTGATGCAAACAGCCAGGCTTTTATGGCAATGGCATGACTCGTGCCCTTTCGAATGTCCAGGGTAGGCAGGCGAACGTGCATTTCCCCCTTCAGCCATGAGCAGGAATTTGAAAACAGTTCTTGTAATTTGAGTGGCTTATTGCTGGCAATGACTCAGAAATCTTTGTGGCCATGCACCTGAGGCACACCAAGAGCGCCAAGAATTTCCGGAGGGGCCGGAAGAGGGTGATGATCGCAGGCATGAACGCAAAGAAGCCCCACGGCTGAAGCACAAGCCTCAAACCAGAATATCAGCCCATCAAGCAGTTCTCATGCATGAGTGAAGAAAGCATGAGATGTTGACCACTGAATGACCCTTTTCAGGATGGGCTTCACCATTCACAAGGCTCTTGGGGATCCGAAACCTCCGCCTGCAAAGCCCAACCTTCCCCCAGCAAGCCCCGAATAGTCCTAGGAGCACGATTTCAGTATGATGTTTTTTCCGTTAGAGCTACAACAATAGAAGGACTTGGCGCATGGAATTCTGATGTAACTATGTTACACAATGATCTTCCATGAGGAGTGTGCAGGAGAGCTTGCCTGCCCACCCAGACGCCGCTCCCCGCCCCCGCCCCGGAGCAGGGGTCTTGCTACCTCTGGTCCTGAGACCTACCTTGAGGGGTCTACCGATGCAATTCATGCAGCTTGTCCTGAGCTTACGCTTGTCGCCGTCCATGATCCAAGGCCTGCCGAGAATCCAGCGGATAGGCCTTCTCCGGAGGCCCTGCTTGCCTTCCTGCGTCAGGATCTCAGCTTCTCCAACCTAGAACTTCCAGAAAGTTGGGACACGGCAAGTCGAATCTACTCCACGAAATTCGATGGATTCCATCCAATGATACAGGTCTTCTCTGACTTCAAGGCAGCTGATCTACAGCCAGAACCTTCAACTCCCTCACTGAGGTATTTTACCCAAGAAGAACTGTCCAACGTCGGCTGTTAGCTGTTGAGTCGGATTTTTGTTTCGTTGCTGCAGCAACGAAGGCTCTTCCACGCATGTCGCAATGCCTTAGGCCCTAGCCTGGTGTAATCAGAACATCTGCGTTGTTCGGCACCTCACACCGGAAGTTTGAAAGTTCGAATTTCATAGCGCAGTTGTGCTGCCTGCTAGTGATACTTTCTCCCTCCTCAAGTACTAGAGTAGGACCTAACCAGAACCCTATACTTTCACGCACCAGTTCAACGCCATGGTGATGCTACTGGAGTAGGATAGGCGGTGGAGGGTGTTGCTGGACAGGACTTGAGGACTGTAAAGTCCGAGAAACAAGCTGCAAAGCAACAAGCCAAGTCAGACAGGTGTACTTCCAAAAATGGGGGTCCCCCCCCACCCACCTTCCCCCACATATTGTGAACTAATGAACCTTATTGTAAAGCCTCTCAACAAGGCACCCCTAATTTTCGAAATCTCCCAGATGAAACCAGGTGGCACAGGCCCGGGGCCGGATGGCAACGACCTGGAAGATATTTTGGCTTGGAATCTGAATGACTGGGAAAGTGTGCACCTCAGGGGATGGAGGTATGGGTATGGGGACTCCTCTGTTGTTATAAGTGCGTGGTGAAGGGTGTAACCCAGGCCTTGGTTGCTTAATACAGCCTTTCTGCGGTGCCTGAAAGCACAGTTCACGCTGTCACCCTCGCAAATACTGCGACTAAAATTCCGTAAACATGTTCCCCAAGCCGCTTACCGATGCTTCAGAATCTGACCCTGAGCATGTGCCACTGCTCCACAGCGGTGTAGCAGTTCACCTTCCGTAACCAAGTCAAGTAGTATTTCATGATGTGAATCACCAAAGAAACTGGTACAGGAGGTGCCTTGAAACCAAGGGCTGATTCTATGTGGTAGGAGAACATAATTCCGACCTTATCGGGTAGATGTAGGACTTTGCTTTGACACTTGAAGAGACAGCCATGTTAGTCACAAGAGTACCCAGAGAGATGAGGACCCCAAGATGGTCTAGAGCCCCCAAGAATGGCTCCAACATTCTGCTGAGACGGTGAGACGTGTCATTACCGCAGGAAGACGACTTGGCGGTCTGACAACTTTTCTTGTCGAAGCCATGTGCAGGAAGACTAAGTCCTCTTTGCGCCGAGATAGTTTGCAAAATTGCAATAATTGGGCATTTCCAAGATCGGCACAACTACATTCAGTGGCTCTTCCCTACAGACGAGGAGAGTGCAGCCCAACTGCAGTTGAAGGTTCCGGGATTCACTCGCTTATGTTGGTGTGCCGAGGACCAGAGTTAGGAAACATGCCTGTAGCTGTCAATCGCAAAACACGCCTGGCCCTTGACAATCTTGGAACCGCTTCACAAGTCATTCCCCAGCTGGGCTCATACAGCACATTCTGATAAGTGTTTTTTGACGTACTCAAGACTGGCGGAATTGTCCCCGGCATATAAAAGACGTGTGCAAGCAGAAGCTGTTCTGCGTACTGCCTTTCGCGTTGCAAACAGTCCTATAAACCAAGGAGTACCATCCAGAAGCTCCAGTGCTCACACCGGAGATTCAGGAGGAGATGCTGGTGGACCCTGCTGCCCCTCTTCTGAGGAAATGCTGTTGACCGGTTGTCTGCCAGCTTGGCGCCACTTGCACCCAGGCCATGGGAACCCTTGAAGCCCCAGGGGCTGGCGGGCTAAGTGGCCCCACATGATCCTGAACTCTGTCTATGAGCCCTAGAGTAAGGCCCTCAGAGATTGCACGGCTGAGACCGCAAATGCTGCTGAGGTTGAGGACAGTCTGATCCGGTCCTTGGAGAGGTTCATGGAATTCCTGGGGCTGGAGGTCAACTACCTGGAGGAGGAAGGATTCAAGGTCTACTTCAGGGATCTCATGAATTTAAGTCGCACTTCGTTTCCCATGAATCCAGGCAGTCTGCTTCTTCAAACTTGAGGGTTGCTTTCGGGATCGCTCAAGCAGGTGGCACCTGGGTATTCATACCAGAATCACGCTAGATGGAGGCTTCATGACTCGGAACATGTCTAACAGCGCATTGCATGTAAGATCGTGCAAGTAGCTTCTGACTAACGCCAATTTCATTGTGGCAACGCTGCAGATTGGCCTGGCCGTGTTACTGAACCTATGATGCATCAGGCTTGCGATAGGCTTTGTGACAGGCTTCAAATGCCAAATTCGAGCAGGGTAAAGCCTTTCAGTCCCAAACCTTCTACACCCAAACGTTCTCTTCTGCAGACGTGGTATGATCCCTGCATTCAGGACTGGCAAGCAAGCGGCCCTCGTTTCAAGAATAGGCACAGACACCTTGTACTTGAAATCCTGGAGGCCTCGTGAAACCCTAGGCACCTTTTCACTTCCAAGCGTGCCCGCAGGAGGAGGTGCAGGAGGTCGTAGTCTCCTCGCTGAGCACATTGAGCGGCGCCAGCGATAACAGCCCACAGACCCCAAGTGACCCTGGCCCTAAAGGCCTCATTTTCTGTAAGTTGGCTGATTGCGGGTGCTGCAGGGTGTCTAACCTTGAAATCGCCAGGAGCCGAATCTGGGTAAGGGTCTACACAATCACCCAAGCACGTACTGGTGCTGGTGTCATGATTTAACACATGCTATCCGAAGAGTGCGATCGTTGACGTGGTTCTGAATCACAGTAGCCGCATTTCGTTGCGCTTTTGAGTAGAATACGGATGCTGCTTCTTTCAGCCGGCGCAGTGCTCCTTGCTACCAACACCACTTGCCCCACTAAGGACGCTGGGATGCGGAAAGTAGCAGTGAAGGTTGAGAAGGCATCGACCTTTCGCTCTAGGCGAGTCGATTGCTGGGATCCTGGGCTGCAGTGCGCACACCGTGGACAGAGCTCAGGGGTCGAAGAGCCATGTGATAGTGGGTACTACTCGCAGCCTCGACTGGGTAGTGTGAATGAGTAATTTTACTTGGTTTTGTAGCTGGCTGTGAAGCCAAACAGGTGATGTCACTTGACTAGAGACTAGAGTCTAGGTGTTCTTTAGAGTGATCCGTCTTAACGGCTACGCCACTGTCTGTGCAGCTGCCGGTGCAGAAGCACGCAAGATCTCTGACATTTTTTGGTGGAAGAAGCTTTGCCAAAACGTGTTTGGCTGTCGAAAAGGGTTCTCTAGAAGCGGTATGTCACTCTTATTACATGAGAACATCTCAGCCAACTCCAGTATTTTGATAGCCTTACCTGAACTAGAACAGTAAGTGGTAATGCCTGGTAATGGCTGATTATAGTAGATGATGCGGACATAGGGTCTGTGGAACGAGCGCAGCCATGGCCTCAGACGACATCGTTTCTCTAAGTCATGAGCACTAGGATGGGTGAGAACAAGTGTCGTAAACGTTGCCTACCCAGCTAAGGTGGTGAATTGCCCGGAGGGCAATCACAATTGGTTTCGCATTTCTCGAGTATTGGTCAGCTTGAGACTTTTGGGGCTGCTGGATGAGGCGCGGAGAGCTCTCAGAAAAAAATGTTCTCTAGAAGATCCCAAGCCTAGTTTGACACTCACTGCCTTCCCTTTAAAGGACAGCTGGCTGGCTTGTCAGTACACTCCAGTTGTGAAACAAGAAGCAGGGTTGTGCAAGGCCCCGAACTTCTGGAATGCATTGGGTCCCGAAACTCCCCATAGTGTTATTAGTATTGTTGTATTAGTATTATTGGGTTATTATCATTGTAGTATTAGTCCTGCATGACCCCGTTTGTCTCCTGTTGAGCTTGAACTCCCTCGTCAGGCAGAGGCCTTTTACCTTTGCCTTGAGAAGCTCTGGGGCGACGGGGACCTGCCTGGCTTTGCGGTCCACTCCATGTGTCCTGCACACGGTTCAAGGTTTAGGGTTTAGGGGGGGTTTTGTAAAGTAGTTTCAGGCCCTTGTGCTGTAACAGGAAGCTTTAACCATATTGGTTTGGCGCTGCTGGTTACGATGGGCATTTGCGTCGTTGACGTCTAGCGGCTGTTGAGACTACGAAGGATTGGGATGGGTTCTTGGCTTAAGGCCCTACTCCAAGAGCATATAGAGTCCGAGGTGATGTTGATGTTGCTGTACCTGCTTTGAAGTGGCTGGGTGCTAGGGTGCCAGTAAGCCTGGCAGAAATAATGGGGAGTCTGCAGGCGCAAGCAGCGAGAACAGAAGTCCTTGACTTCATCCGCGTGGAGTTACTGTGCACAAGTTAAACTCCCAACAGAGCTGAACTTTAGGTGCAGGGGTCCTAGAAACCAGTACTCCACACCAGATGCATGAACTCAACAGACAAGAAATTCACAGCCATGAAACCCTACCTGGTTCAGAACCTTGTCGTTAAGTACCCTCCGAGTTCAGGCGGATTTGGCGCGTGTGCGCCGGCTTAGAGAGCCGACCTCTACCCAAACGGCGCAAGCGGAAGCGCGGTCCTTGCGCTGCCTGCACCATTTCTTAAGGCAGGGACCAGGCCAAGGTCAAGATGTCTCTGAAGACAGAAAAAGCCGTAGGGAACTACCCCTTTCCAGGGCTGGGAAGGTATAAGTGGAAATGTTGTGGGTTGTTCGTGTCCGTGGTGTATTGTTTAGGCATGCTGACATGCTGAGCCAAAGCTTGGCGAAGGTGCACCTCACACGCACATCAAAGCAACAGGTGAAGGTCCATTCAACATGGAAGAGAACCTTTTAATTTGTAAGGCGGGCCAGGAATTCAGCCTGGTCCCTTGTCCTCAACTTGCCTTTCCACAGGGCGATCCCCATTCCCAGATCAATTGGCCTGCCGAAGGCAGCCGATTTCAGCTATAGTCAAGTCTTCATCTGCAGCACGCGAGCGCACCGGGCACAAGTGGGAGAAAAGAAGCAAAAACATACAGAAATCACAAGTCTTGCTTCTTCAGGATGTGGGGGGTGGCAAGGTTGCGCGGTAAGTCTGCAAGGTGAAAATCAGTCAGCTATCCATCAGGCAGCTATTGGGACCCGGCAAGCATCGAGTGAAATTGGCAGTGAGGATCTATCTAAGATCTAGAATCTAGAAGCCTAGTAACCGCAACCAAGACTGCATGCACGCCGTAAGTGATGTGAATTGTGAAATGTAACATGAACATTAATTGTCATCGTCATGGCACTTCTCCAAAAGTATGGCAGGGTGTTGACTGAGTGCTTGGGTTCCATGAAATGCGCTGCAGCCTGGTGCAACGCCGTAAACGGCTAAGTGCACTTCTCCCTGTCGGTTGCAGCTGAAACTTCCTCGGAGGTGGGGCCTATGCTTGCGGGACATGTTTGGCTTCCCAACGGAGAATAATGGAGTGAACATTGGAAAAGAAAATGAACATCGAAACTGGGTTACATGGCTTAGGGTTTTCCCAAACCTTTCTGTGGCTACCTAGGATAAGGATTCGAGTATTTTGGGGTCCATATTGGGGTCCCCCTATTTACGGAAACTAGCAGATGGAACTGAGACTTCCGATTTATAGAACAGACCTCCAACCAATCAGCCTTGCCACGCAGGACATCCAAATGCCCCAGGCACTGCTTGAAAACAGTGTCCAAGCTCAAGTCTTCGGACCCAACTAACCCATAAAGAACCTGGCGCTGGATTAGTGGGTGAAGTGACACTTGCAACTTGGGCGAAGGCTGGGCCCTATCTGAAGAGAAGCGGATTCTTCCCAGCGCCTTCTGGTAGCAGCCACAGCCAGCGTTCCAGCTGCCACATAGAAAGCCACTCCTTATGAAGCATCGCAGACATCAGAGTGTCAGGAATAAACCCGGCTCAGGATTCCTCAGATGATTGCAACACTAACACCAGGAGAGGGCCTTACGATGTTGGGAATTTCGTTCTTTGGGAGCAAAGGTGGGCTCAAAACTGAGCGCGAGCACTGAGTAGTCTGCAAGCACTATAATGACCAGCTTCCTTACAAGATTGTCTCACTGAGCCGCTCCACCTTGAACTAGCTGAACGGAACAATCAAAACCTTCCGCATGATGGCACACTGGACTGTGGAGAGATTTCTCAACTGGCAGGTCATATTCCTGTCATCTCATTACAGATCCCAGCCACGCAGCTGTAAGATAACCCTGGAGAAGTACCTGGATGGCTGCAGGGGTCTAAAGGTTTGTGGCTCAGGGGTTGCCAGGGGTTGAGGATGGGGATCTGAAATTCAGCATGGTTCATGGGTTTCGTGACACAGACTTCACATTCTTGGGGCGGAGCTGTCGCAGGAGGAGAGCTTTGCCTATCAGCTATTTTCCAGTTTGTTTTCCATAGATTATGCACATTTAAGCACACTCAAGGCCCGCTGAACCTGAAGCACTAAGCCCCGAACCCTCACTGAGACCACTCCTTCCAATCCATCAGTTTGGATAGATTCGACCTACCTGCTCCATCCCGGTATCATCTTAGGACCAAGAACACCCGAGGATCCCACCTGCATGTTCAACAGAGACATCGACACTGTTATCTCTAGATTTCTTGTCGACAAAAATCAGCTGTGGATGGTTGGTATTCTCATTGTCCTCAGGTTTCTCGGTACAATCATCAGGATCTCAGATAGTCTTAAAAAAGATATCATTCACAAACTTCAGAGCCACAAGTGGGTTTTATGCATGGGCAGCTAGAGCCTCAGGCTTATGGTATCATCATTTTAACCGCCACGATGAACCCTAAACCCTTCGTAATATTGTGTCACTACAAGTAATACCATTGTTAGGCGTATTACCAACTCTTGCGGCCAAGCTCAAACGCACAATTAAACGGGATTGCATGAAAACAGGTATTTCGGGAGGCGTGTGTATCTATTTGTATATATATATATATATCTATATGCAAAGATGTATGCGGGCATTTCAAGGGGTGCTATCATGATCAAACGGAGATAATTCTAAGAAGTACTGGCATCTTCTGCAAAGCCAGTTTCTTCTTAGCCCTCGAACTATCCAAATATCTGAACTCTCAGGACTCTTTTTTCTGTAATTACCGGTCAGAATTGTGTGACCGCTGTAGATGCTGCTCTGGGATCTTCTGGCTTCATGTTTAATATCTCGCCGGCTGCCCAACAAGTGCTTGGAGAGGCACAGGTGCCACTTTTATGTAACAGCTCATGAGGGAGTTTCCTAAAACAGGGGTACCTCATCGGCGGTCCCCATAATCAGGAATTTAATATTTTGGGGTCCAGATTCGGGTTGCCCTGTTTTGGGAAACTACCATGAACCTTAACTTATGGGCCGAGGCAGTCCTTTGAAGAGTCTACTCTGCTAGTATTGGCTTTATCCTGTGTGCCTCGGAGCGCAGGCGATGAATACATTAGCCATAATTCCGACGGCCATTGCGGTCGCTCTTCAAGTGCAGCAGTTCCTGAAAATGGGTATACAGAAAAGCATGTACAGTCATGGCAATCATGTCAGTAGGTGCAAAATATCCACAAGGTTAAACCTTGAACCCAATCTGATGGGCCTTCTTCAATCCAAGCATCTCTGTTCGGCAGCCCTCGAAGCTGAAAGACGGCTTTGTGAGCGCGAGTTGATGCCTCCGCCGCGCGTTTAAAGATGCATCTCTACAGGATTCAGGGTCCTGGACAGCCACAGAAGGCCTCTATACAGGGCTTCGTTGACCTGCGCATCTAGACTACTTTAGATTTTAGACTGAGGCAAGTTTGGAGTTACATTCTTTGCAAGATATTTCCCGGCCGCAAGTGAATTTCGTACCCAGCGTCTCGACCCAATACAAATGCATGGGACGCGTGGACCTTTGCAAGAAGGCCCTTAAGGCGATCATTGTATGAGGGCCTTCTTATCACGTGGTAGTTTCCCCAAAACATTAGTGGCCCAATGTAGAGCCGGCCCCAATATACTCTAATCCTCACCCTAATTTTAGGAAACCCCCAAATCCCGCTTGTGCTCAACTATCCAGGTCTTGGCTCCCAGGGGACCACAAGGCCAGCCTGGGGCTCCAGGCTCAGCTGTGGGTTTCCTGTAGAATTTTGGGGTGATATTTTAAAAGGGGTCAAAGAGGGGCTATATAGGGGTTATATGGGGGTTATACAGGGGATACATTGGGCTTATAATAGGGGTTGTAAGCCTTCTCAATCAAGACTGCAGAGCTGACTTTTGGCATGATTCATGTTTTGGCACAGTCTTTTGAGCACCAAGCCCCAATTTCATTGGCCCTTGAGAGCTTGAACCCTGCGTCCCATCATTACAACCCCAAACAAAGCTAGAAATGCAGCCGTGCGGAAGAACCCTGATGATGCTACTTCGGAAGATCAAACCCCACCCTGCGGCTGTACGTATTGATAGTGATGCCTTCAATACAGACGTGTTTTTCAATCATCCCCTGAGATGAGATGGTAACTATCGATATACTGCGCCCGTCTTAGGACTGGCCATCGTCTATCCGTCACTCGTGAACAGTACAGGGCAGAGTCACCATGGAGTTGATACACTTGCTGGTGTTAGCGCTTCTTCTGCACTTCCATGGCCTTGACGTATTGCTTCTCCGTAAAAAATTAGGGTAGATAGATAGATATATACATATATCTATGTGTCATATAGGGATGATATTCCCTTATTCCCTGCTAAGAACCAGTAGGCTGAGTTTCTTCCGTCATTCGCCTTGCTTGTTGCCCCTCAGAGACCCTAGGCCTGCCATGCTGTTGCTAAGCAGGGGGGTTGGAAAAAGGTTGGAGGGGACCTTTAGGTTCCCTGTACTTCTGCAAGACTAGCCTTTGAGATCCCAGGTTACCAAGATCGGAAATGGAGCTGGACTCTTAGTTCTAGCCTCCCAGCTTGGAGTGCAGGTTGGGTTGTGCTAGAGAAAAGCCTTGACCCTCCAAGCAACAGAAGCTGCTGCGCTGTGAGTTGCGTGGGGGGGGGGGGAGAAATTGATCAGCAAGTACAGCAACTGCACCAAAGGGTGCTTAGGCGGTCAACTTTTTTTTGCAACCGTTGGCTGGCGACAGGGGATGTTACATCCTTTTAATAGGAGTCTAGGTATTATGTCCTGGTGAAGGGTGTTACATCTGCATCGGATGACTGGCCCATGAATCCTCAGCAGCCCATTTCTGACGCCGCGTTGCTGTCTAATGCTTCTAACACTGCCGGGGGAGTTTCTGGATAGCTCAACCCGGTTTGCTGCTGGCCAGGTTGTGGTGCACTTGAAGGCTGAGGTCTCTCATGACTGCGTCACGGACTTACAGGCCGCTGCTTAGAATCAAATGTCTGCGGCACCTTCTCGAACAAGGTATGTTCAGATGCCCACACATGGCATTGAGTCTATGGCAAATGGGCTCGAGGTCACACTGTAGAACAGGTTCTCTGCCCAAGAATGTGAGAGATCTTGCATGCAACTCGCGAACTGCTTCATCGCTGACCTAGATGAAAAGGATGAACTGCTGTAGCAGTCAGTAAGAAGCAGGTTGTCAGGACGTAACTTGCCAAAAGCACATCATGCGACCTCAGTTTTCCGCGTGAGATCGTTTCTCAGGTCTTGGAAGACGGTGTTTTTCTGAATGGCGAATTGGCTGGCTTTTGCCACCTCATGGCCAATGCCAAGGCACAAGCGGCTGACCTCAGCGCTTGTTAGCTGATAAAGCTGAGGCAGACGTAGCGAATGATAGACGAGGTGTTGACAGTGCCTGATGGTCCGCATGCTAAAGAAATCTTCGCCCCATAGAATCCGACTTAGTCATCCCAGTCGGCCCCTTCTTGTGAGCATCCTGTCACAGTCAGCACTAAGCCATACTAAGCCTAGTTTCATATTGTAGGCGCCCACCCCCCCGAGCCGCCTTCTTGCGCATAGGATGTAGGACCTTCTGCCCAGATGCAGGTTGCCAAGGGTGCTGTCCTCCATCAGTTCACCACAGTGGGTACCAGTTCATTCTGTGCCATGATGACGAAGGCTGGGATGAAACCTGCCAGTCTGTGAAGTTTGCTCATTTGCTTTGGCCCTTCTTCCCCTTCGAGGGGAGTCCTGCGCACTTGGGCTTGCTTCAACCTCCGAGGCCTTCTCCGTCTCAACAACACACATGTTGCACCTCACTACACGCAGAAATCTTGGAAATGTTTTTTTAGCTTGGATACGGAGGTTACTGCACGTGACCCTGCTTCGACCTGGCATACAAGGAATGCAAGAGCTCTTTAGCGACATGCTTTTGGAAATCTGTCCTCTGTGAAACATGCTTGGATTTCCATTGCCATTACGATCCCCGTGTCAGAGTGGGTGAGGTTGAGCCCCCCCCCGTTTCAGTCCCCCGATAGAAATGCAGTGGCAACCGGCTCCTCAATTGTAAACTGCAATCCCTGACATCAGTGCAGCTACCTCCCTTCAAGCTTAAAGCAGGTCATTCGCAGTGGACCCAGCACTCAAAGTGCAGGATTCGCTGCGACCAGTGACAGACAATAAAGGAAACGGATGGGCCCTTCTGGCTGGCCTTATCCTGACGAACTGCATGCCAGCAGCCGTACCGCGGAGGTCCGTGTTGACGTCCTTCCTTTCTGCGTTCTGGACGACGTCTTGCTTGTGGACAGGGTGCGGGGCCATGAGAGCGAAAGATTCGCGTGTTGCTTGGGAGAGGACTGGACATTTCAGGATACCCAAATCCTCATTTTACCTTGTACCAATCAAGCAGCACACTGAAGTATATTCTGGATGACGGCGCGCTGAACTTCATGCTGCACAGTAATTGACAGTACAGCATCAAAATATCTTAGCTTGCCACTGATGGTCTTCTTCGCGTAGCCCTTGATCCTGCCGCTGGGGTTGAACTTCACAGGCTTTGGGAGCCATGTCTTTGTCCATGCAGAGTGAATACCATGTTGCCTGAACCATCCGAAACCCAAAAAGACCCAAGCGCGGAAGGCCTGAAGCCTGAACAATGCTAAAAGCAAATAAGAGCAGCGCCAGAAGCCAAGTGAGAACAGGTGGCCTTGAATCGACAGGGCAGATCTGCAGAGGAACTGAGGGTGGCGGCGAAGTCATGCGCACAGTCACCTCTCGCATCCGCAGGGTTACAGTAGTTCCGCAAGCTCTTGGGGGAGATGACTCACTCTGGCAAAATGAGCTTTTGAACAGGAGGCAGAGGAGCTGGATCAGTTCTACACGCGCCATTTCTCATCGCAGGCCGCTCTTGGGTTGAGCGCACACCGATCCGCACCATTCCACACCATCCGCAAATCGCGGTCAAAACATCCACTGAGTGTGAGTCTACGTCTCCTTGCCACTACCATTGTTTTGTATGCAGCGATTGCTGGACAGCTGGGAGGCTAGTTTGAAGCAACGGGAACCGGCGAGTTGTCATGTAGAAGCTTTGACACGTCCAGGCATGGTAGAAGTTGGCCTAATGCCTTGCGACTACATGCCAGCTCCCAACTGTGCTGGTAGGCTGCGCATTACATCCAATCCATTGCTGCACAGCTGCAAGAATAGGATGTTCACCGGCCATGTTTGTCGCAGGTACGGAGACATGCCGGATGGTAATTTGGGTACAATATTCCCATGAGAGAATGTGTGCTGCATATTCTGCCAACTGATGATTAGTTGATTAGCGTGAGCTGCAACGTAATGTAGTGATTCTCTGCATGCCCCATTCCTGCCTGTGACATCTTGATCTGATTGCTGGGCATGTGGGTTGGATTGTGGCTGGCGTGGCGTATCCAACGTGAAGCACTGCTTGCAATCTGGTCGAATTCTGTTTCTGCAATATTTCTGAAGCTGAGGAAGGACTCTTGCCCGACGATTCGGAAGGCGATTCGAGTGATAGCCCCTACATCTCCTGACCCTAGCATGACCTCTTGCAGCATTTTGGTTAAGCGGAATGCATGGTACCCTCAGTTTTCCCACATGCAAGGATATTCGAGGCAGAATTTCAACATGCAAGTCACAAAGCAGGAGAAGCTCTAAAGTTCTGTACTTCTGGGATGCTCGTGAAGGTTTTACTCTGGGAAAGGCACACCCCGAGAAAACTTCGTGGAGAGGACATCTTGCACCACCTAGGTTTTTCCATAATTTAGCGCATGATAGGGTAGTGTGAGGCTTCCTCCATCCACAGTATGTTGTGTATGCAGAATCTCGTAGTAAAACTTGCAGCCGCGGGCTATCTTAGGTTCTTAGTAAGACAGCCAATGTTTTGCAGAGGCCAGTTGTGCAGCAGGCATGGAATAGGAACAAGTTTACTATAGCAAAGGGGGGCTATATTAATAGGGGATACTATAGGGGCTATTAAGGGGTACAGTGCAGTCGCTGCGTCATAATTTTGAGTCTTGGCGCAGAATTGTGATTGCGCATGCCTTGCATTCATGCAAGAAAGAGAGCGGATATGGACAGCATGAACTCAAGGCATCGTACAGGCCCTTCGTGGCTTCTTGCAGCATTCGAGCAAGTGCAGGATATGAAAGTTTTCTCACCAGCAGGCACTTTGATGGCAAAACTGTTCTTGCTGTGCGCCATCTGCATTTGGCCAATTCTGCCAACAAGCACCCCTGTCCCGTCCACACCTGACAACCCCCAAAACCCTGCTTGTGGGGCTGTCAGCAGGGCCCTGGTTTGGTGAAGAGCTACGACGATTTTTCCAGCTGAGAGCGCAGATGCCTGGAGCTTGGAGGTTTGTAGCCAGGGCTCAGATTTAAGGTATTGGTGATGAATCTTTCTGAAGAGTGGAGTGCTTGTCTGGACCTGCATCACTGCTGAGGTGGTGCTCAAGATTGCATTTTGTTTCCGCTTGGCTGCCATGCAAATAGACCAAAGGGACGAACTGGCAGCATCCTATGCATTAGAGGGATGCGCTTGGTGGTTCTAGTGCTGCTTGCTTTTGCTCTTCATGCTTCATAAAAAATGGAGTCCGTGAATGCTGATTTGGAAAAGCATGCGACCTCATGTCGCCACTACGGACTAGCTCAGCGTTAACCTTGTCACGGGAAGGGCCAAGGGCCAGATGTACATTCTTGTTTTGGATGCAACGAAATCATGTGAACCTGTGGTTTGGGTTGGCTGGCTAGCTTTCACCCATGGACTTGTTCCGATAAAGGGTTGCTGGCGAGGTGCAAGGGCACCGCCATGGTGAGCGGTCCAAATCCAGCAAGTAAATCCATTTGATGTATCGGCTGTGGCATGAGTCGGCATGAGTAGCATGCGTATTTGGGTTGGAATCCCGGAGCGCGAATCGCATTTAACATCATAAACTGCACCTGCCGTCAAGCCTCTGGAAACCTTGAAAACGCTAGACTCAAGTGGATCGTGGCCACTCTCCGTTTCTAATGGTATGCATGTACGTTGCCTGCTCTTTTTGTATGGAGTTAGCGCCAGTACCGCAATTGTAAAACCTAACTAAACGGCGCTTGTGCTTGAACTCAGGCGCGACCGACGGCCCTTGGCGCGCTATGGCGCCAGCCCAGAGCCACTGGCGCCGACATGAGCAACTTCTTTGTGGATCTTTGTGTCGAGGAGGCTCTGCCGGTAATCTAGGAGCACTCAGATGTATGCGCACTCTCTAGTTCCTCCTGCAATCCTGAATGAGAACAAATGCATTTGTGAAGTCTCCTTCGGAGGCCTAGTCGGCGTCCGTGAAGCCTGCTGCCACGAGCTCGCAGTAGACAGGAGTTGTGTTGAGTCTTGGCTGGAGTGTTTTGCTTGGAGCAAGCATGGCGATTTTGTTGATTTGCTAGTGCTGGCAGCTTGCCGTACGACAGATACTTCTTCAGAGAAGTGGCGCATACTGTAATACTGACAGATTATACACTGATGATACTGCAAGCAGCAGTGCTAGAATCAGTGCACAAGAAGTTGTTGCTAGCTGACAAACAGGTGACCGACAAGAGTTCAACGCATGTCAACAATCAGGATTGTGGTGCGCTTCCTCACGGTGAAGCTCTTCAACATGCAGATCTGAGAGCACTTGGTATTGGCGTGTACCAGTAGTTCGCTGCAGACATCCTGAGCATTCGGGTATAGCCTTGACGTCTTGAAAGAGCTGCCCAGCTTCCTGCTCCAACACGGCGGCATCGGCTCGAGAGGCAACGATTGTCTCGGTCTCGACCTTCTTCGTCCATGATGCTGTTGGCAGGGACATGCCGCCACAGAGAAGCATGAAGTGGCAAGCTGCAAAGCGTATCGGCTGCATTGCTGCACCGGAAAAAAAGTGAGGGTCCTGCTTATTGTGGGCGGGAGAGAGAGCGAATGGTTCTCCAGGAGCTTGCAATTTCGTTGCGCCCCGGCCATGTGACGACTTCAGGATGAACGGTGTGCCTCAAGTTGGATTTGGTTTGCAAAAGGGAGAGATGTCCATGGTATTGCGATTATTTTCTAATGCGCTATACGACGTACGGTGGGCAGTTGACTGATGCATTGTCTTGGTTGGGCTCGAGACGCCGATTACTCTTGAAGCCCCCCGCATCTGCTGGCTACGCGGATCCAGGCCAGGGATCCAAGCGGGATTGCCAACAATCAGGGGTTTGCTTTGGGAGTCCCATCATAAGTACTATACTATTTTGGGGGGCAAAAAGGCTGGAACACTCAAGAAGAACATGTCTGCCTAGGCTAGTGCGAGGCACACGCCGCAGAGCTGTTGTAATCTAGATCGGACATGCTTGGCTGGCTGGAATCTGATGAAAGGACTGCCATGACTGTGATCTTGACAGTTCCTAGTTGACAACCTGCGTATTTTGCGAAAGGAAAGCAGATTGATTTCCGTTAGAGCAAGCCGATACAGACCCATTCTGATGGACTTGCGCAGGCCATGCCGGAGTACCACCCAGGAACAGACATCGAGATTCCCAGCGCCCAAGCCTCGGAAGGGACAAGCCCGTGCCTTTGGAGAATACATAGTCAACGTAGTCCTAGTGCTCACAATAGCTTGTTTGATAGGGCGGTCCCTTAACACTAAGTGAGTTTCAGAGCCAACAGGAAGGTCAGATGTCATAAACGCGGGCCAGAAATCCCAATTCGACTTAATCCGTAGAAGGGTGTCTGCAAGTTCACGGTTCTGTTTGGGGCCTTGTGGGATGATGAGATGGTGGACTCTTTTAACCTCGACAGGTATGTCTCGAAACGAGGAGAAAGGCTAGCGACCTTGTTGATCGAGGTCAAGTATTGGCTCAGAGCATGCGTTGACATCGGGTACTTTACAACATCACTTGTTCAACATGGCATCGGGTTGGTTGACTGGGCTAGAGGGCGTGCATTACCTCAGGGGGATGCAGACTGAACGTACAACAATTAGTAAAGGATTTCCCCCATCTCCTTAGTCCAACTTAGGTTCCAAGCCTCCTTCATGGCATTCAAACACTCAAAAGCTGCTGCCAGGGCGTGCCAACGAGTGGCTTCAGGAATGCCATTCCCAACACCAAGACCCGGCCTCAGGAAGGATTGTCTCAACAGGTCTTTGATGGGGTAGTCCATCCTTGGCTGAGCATTCCCCCCAAATCTTGTTGGGGTGCTGACTGCGATACGAGTCTAGATTCTAGATTCGTGGGCTCCCGTTCTGATGAGGGTTCTTTTTCTTCATGTTGGGAAGCATCAACAAGGTAGGGGAAACCTTGCTGTTGTACCCAGTGCTTCTTCTCCCCTTGGCAATGTGCAGCCTCAGACCAACTCAGAGTATCCGAACCTCAGAGCCTAAATCCTTTTGAGACCCGTTGTGGTCCAACGTTGGAAGCTGTGGCAGAAGGCTGCTCAATCCCAAGCGTCCCAGGCTATGAAGTTTAAAGTAACTTGAGGATATCTGAGGTATCCCCGGTGCTGCCAGACTTCTTGCATGCCAGTCATTGCCTGGAAAGCGGGTGTGCAGTGGAGATTTTGGGGGATTAGCGGTGAGTTTGCCAGACACTAAGACTGGACAGCAGGCCCAAGAGAGCCAGCAGGAGTGACATTAAGGCGGTCCTTAGAATTACAAGCGCGCAGTGACATCATCATTTGTTGCAGGCTGCTTCTCCTCTAGCACAAGTTGCACGGTATGCTTTGGCTTTGTAAGAATCAATAACAGCTCGCCCATCTCTGCACATCGCACACTCTCAGCACTAGTCTCGGCGTGCAAGTTTCAGCAACTGTCCCCGCAAGGCGCTATATGAAGCACAATCTCGTCGATCTGAAGTCCGTTTGTGAGGCCTTAGGATGCGTGTGCTTCAGTTCCGCTCCGTCCTGGTAGGCTCATTGTGCTTCCCAGCCCTGTGGTCCAAAGACGCAGACTAAACCATCGTCGGCCCTGTGCAGTTGCGGAGCACATGCCAGGCGTCGTACACAGGCGATTATGACAAGCTCGAGGCAGTGGCTCCGGTGTGTCTATTGGAATTATCGTGCAAGATCAAAGCTTAAGTAATATGAATGGTACTGTTTCTAGTAATCAGAATAATGTATTACTATTATTCCGTAATAACTATTATGAACAATGCTATGAAGACATCTGACGAAACTCCTATGTAGCAATTCGTTCCTCGAGCCCTGGCTAGTGATGTCGAGGAAGCTTTTGGGGAACAGGTTTCTCCGTTGATATTGCTGTTTAGGTACATGGCCAACTTGCAGATGCAACAGTGTCCCACTGTTCAGCAGCTAAGCTGTCTAAGCTCTAGATACACGGGAAAGATGTCAACTTTATGCTGTGCCCGAAGTGGGCATCCGCGCAGCTGATGGAGGGTTTTAGGAATGCTTTCCGCAAGCAAGCCTGAAGCAATTGTCACCCTTCTGGGCAGCAGAACTTGTCCAGTAGCTCAGAATGGCGTATTCAAGCCATCCGCTCCAGGAGATGCTGGCCACTGGGGATGAGAAGACGCTCTTCAATGGCGACTTGAACGGTTTCGTCAACAACGTGCCCGCCTTGGGTCTGGGTGGACGGCATTTTTGGCAGTCTTTTTTGAGATGAGTTTACGAGCTAAGTCGATCAAAGGTGGGAATCCCTGAGTATACCTTAGTTAGGTCTGAATAGGCAAAAAAAAAGGGATGCAATGGAGTTGACTCAGCCTTGGTGTATGTCGCTCGAATCCATTGTCAGCCGTTGCCCCCTTGTTAACAGGGCTGCCGAACCGGTTTCCGAAAGTAAGCTTGGGTGGGGGAGACATGCTCACAGCCGAAGCAAAATTTCCACACGTGTCAGCATGACTTCAAAATTGCCCTATCGTCATCTTGCCGATGGCTCTATGAAAAGGGCCTATAACTTCCTACCTGGGCATGCTTTGAGCATTGCCCTCACCAAAAAACAGTCTTAAGCAGGTGTAGTTGCTGCTGCAATATACTAAGCGAAAAGTTGAGTGGGGTCACTTTTCAAGGTAAAGCCTTTTGAAAGTACCGGATCGGATCCTTAAAGACTACTGTTTTCAAGGTGGCTTATGGTCTGCCAAATCTGCTTGCAGGCGGCTATTCTTATCATCGTTGTGTCGGATTAGTCGGATTAGTTGTTTTTCGCCCCGCAAGCGCGGACTGCTGGGACCAGCAGTTTCACCAGACTTCTAGGAAACCACAGCTTGTACTCTGGTCAATTCTGAAAGAAGGGCAACCCTGGCTTTTTCAAAGAGAAGATGCTTGCGCTTGAGTTTCCCAACAATATCACTTGGCCCATGCTTTCATACCCTTCAATCCATTCAGACCCCAAACCCAAACAAGATCCACAACACTTTCAAGCCAAACCCTGGCCCTTATCCGCAACAATTAAGCCCTCCTTCTACACGAAACCGCTTAAGATCACCGCGCTTCAAATGGCGGCGATGGCTGGGCAGACCGAGTGCGTGGCCCTTCTGCTAAAGGCGAAGGCCAGCTAGTTGAGTAGTTTAGGGCCCCCGAGATTTTATTGTTATTATGATTGTTAGTATTATCGTTATTATTGTTAGTACTATTCTTATTATTGTCGTTATTCTTATCATCATTATTACTCTCTTTCTGACTATGTTTATAGGATGCAGATAACAGGCCTAATAATCATATCAGGTTTATTTGAGGTACCTTATACCACAATTCTACAAGAACCTAGGACCACAAGGTTGGTAATAATCTGCAGCAGTGTTTAAGCAGCGTTTGGGATAGGGATGCCATGGTTCCCAAGATGTACATATAAAGTGCAAGGCTAGATTCTTGTGGTTGTTGTAGTCTTAAGTGAAGAATGTAAATCTTAATCTCGGTTCAAACACGAAGAGCACTACACATGCAATACTTAGATGTAAGCAGAACCCCGGTGCTAGAGTACATCAACGCAAAGAGGCCTAGGAGCTTTTTTTTTGAAAAAGTCCGCGCACCCAAGCTACTTCTACTACTGCCGAACCCCTCCGCAGAAATCATCAGGCCTCCTGTTTTGATTTGGTGCGAGTTTAACAGGCCAAGCTCCGACATACCATGTTGGAATGGGTTGCCATTCGCATAGGGGTAGGAGGACACTCTCAGTTGGCCATGCCAGCTAATATCTGCTGTGGTGCGGCCACTCAGGAAATCTTTCCTCACAAGTCGATTTCGCTGTCAGTCGTCAGGCGGACCCTCACGTCAAGGAGAGCATGAACTACGGGAACGACCCCGAGGTCAAGTCTTCAACAAGTTCTTCCATTATGGTTTACGCCAGACCTCAGCCGTTGCCCGCCACTCTCCCCCAACGAAGGCCTTGATTCCTTATTGGCGTTAACATTATGAATAGAGCTGAGTTCATGCTACTCATGTTGTGTATTTGGAACTCCAGCTGCAAGGGGTGTGGGGGCTAGGCGTAAGTCCCTACATTGCTGGTGCATTCAGGCTGCTGGGAAGGTTGCCGCTCTAGCCTTTCAGGGTTCTACGAATCTTGGAGGGTTGCAATCCATACCGTACCCCAAAGTTGGAGTCAGCACCATCCAACCTTGCTTGCTTTCCACTTTGTCAAGACACTTGTTGATTGTTTCCTAGCTTCAGAGTGCGACACTTGACTTCGAGGCTTTTGCCCCACTAGTGTTGGGCTTGAACTTGGCGAGGGAAGTGATAACGGTACACTGATGGTCACCGGATGAAATTCAGAAGCCCTCCGGCTTGGCAACTCACGACTAATTCGAACCTCTACACTGGAGAACCTCTCAATCGGATTGCTGTTGGATGCTCCACGTCAACCTGCGGTGAGCAGGATGGCAAGACAGCTCTGGAGTTCGCGAAGGACAGCGACAGTGAGTGTAGAAAGCTGCAGACTTGGTCTTGTTGAACTTCTTTCTGATTGTACCCTGCGCTACTGAGAATACGCATATCCTCACGCTTCTAGACAGGCTGTAGAGTGCATGCTTTCCATGAAGGCACCCCGCGATCCACTTGGGACTAAAGACACATCATGTCAATTCTGATCGGATGTGCCTCCAGTGACGGCCTAGGCTGTGAAGCAACTGTCTCTAGCTATGAGGTCCGAAGCTAGGCAACGTGACAACCGGCTACATGAGGAGCTTATTGAAGATCTACTCGCAATGAATCCTCGCCTCAAATCGTGGTAGAACGCTTGTACTGCAGGACGTCTAGGGCACCCCAATCTAAACCCTAAACCCTATAATCCCTAGACTGATAAATACGGATATTCCACGGTACGACAGGAAGCTGGCTACGATGACATCGTGGAGGTCTTGGAACAGTCAGAGAAGGCCAGGCTTGTCATCTCTTATGAGTAGTATTGTATTTGGGGATACTATGATACCCAATATAGAGTAAGATTATATCCTCCTTTTGGGTATAGTTTTTTATATAAGGGATATAATCTTACTAGGTTCAACCACCAAAAAAATGCTACTCTGATGGATGGTACTCATCAACGCTCACCATGAAGCCGGCAGAGATGACGGTCACTTGCGAAGGAACACTAGTGACTGTATATATTGGATGTCTTGGGGAAGCCTTAAATAACAAACATGGGCCGTATAATGATTGTGGGCACCTTCCACTTTTGCCAACAGTAAGCAAGCTCAGCAAAAAAGCTCCGCCCACATTTTCCCGCTCGTGGCAGGACACGCCCTACGGGTGGTATGTGCCTTCCGGCGAGGGCAACAATGCCAAGGCTTTTTGAGCAATCGAAGCAGTTGTGGAAAAGCCGTAGTAGCAGGTGATAGATACCCTGAAATGTGAGAGTGCTAGGAGCAGCCAGAGAAGCAATCGTAGCGGCACATGCAACTCCCCCCTCTTTTTTGCCCATGTCAGTTAGCTCTTAAGCGGTTTGGCACAGGGAATTTGCACTGATTGCGGCAAAACCCCGAAGCTGGTCTTGGAGCTTGGGGGGGCACAAAGGGCTGACACTCGTTACATGGCATGAAATACTTCAAGTACAGTATGCATAACCTGCTCAGCATGCATATTCCGTTCTGGATAGGTTTGGAGCAAGTTCTCTATCGTTCGAATTATATGAGGGCCTTTGCTCCACACGCCAGCACGGTAATGTTAACCTGACAAGAACAACCTCCCTGCCCCCAGATCATGTTTTGCGTTTTTGGTCTACGGGGTAGAGGGTGTCCGCAATCATAAACTAGGGGATGGGGGTGGGACTAGGTAGTGCAGGTCGTAATATTCGTAGTACAAGTAGAAAGAACTTTATTCAAATGTGGATATTGTCGGCCGAACAGTCTTGGCATTCTCACCGGCTTCTTATTGCAGATGGACCTTGTCATAAGTTTTCGGACTCCGAACTTGTTACAA
>CAJNIZ010046449.1:68422-81055 GCA_905231905.1 Symbiodinium pilosum | reverse complement strand
AGCCCTGGTTAGCGGGAGCTCAAGATGGGGGCTGACAAGCTGCCTTTCCAAATCTTAGCACTATTCTGATGAGGGAAACTCCAGGGACCATAACTGCCCCATCTTAATTGATGCTGGGGCTGTAAACTGAGACTCCTGAATAAAACACCACTTGTTGTGAGGTAAAGGGCTACCAGGAAATGCTCGGGCTCAGGGATCAGGATCTACGGTACGGCTTAAAATCTCTTAGCAAAGAAAAGTTGCAAACCCAATCTCTGTTGTATTCTGTTGTGTATGATACGGAGTCAAAGAGTCAAGATTCCGGGTGAGGCTTAGGCGTTGGAGCCTTGCGGCGCCTCTCTCAACAAATGAAGCACAGTATTTTCAGATTGAGCCAAACCATGAGCCAAAACATCCACCCCCCAAGATAGCCCCCATATTGCCATATAATTATACTTATTGTTGCTGTTATTCTTATCAGATATATATCCCTAGATATTTGAGAACGTTTTGAGGTTGCGCTGCTGTTCCCTGGTCAAGGTTCTCAGTGCGTTGGAGCCTCAGAAAAAGAATGAAGGTGTTCAGTTCCGGTCTTTGCTTGGTCATCTGCGTGTGCTTCATAAAAGTCACTCAAATCAGAGCCCCAAACTCTAGACCCTCAACTCTCGACGTGGAGATGCAGACTTGGCCCCCCGACTGCTTGTAGTAAGAGAGCAGGCCCTGGAACGGAGAGCTTCAGCTCACCTATCCTCACGCAGGCATCAACACCAACCACTGGTCCTGCAAGCTGTCAAATGCAAGGTGGGCATGCTCAAGCAGATCAAAGACCTGCCGCCAGTGCAGGTCCTCATGCGTGCGGGATCAGGGAGTTGAAGTCGTTTGGTGACTACTGGCACTGAGTACAGTAGGTCAGGAGAGCATGGGCTGTAGGCCAGGGACAGAACATGTGGCGAGCCTTATGATGCAGGCGCGGTCATGGGCCCAAAACTACTAGCAGGGAAGGGAGTCGATAGACTTTCTTCTCCGCATGCTTCGAGATTAGTTTTGGAGGTATGCAGGAGGCCCAACTTGTTTATATAACTCCATGGGATCCTATAACATCCCTACATAACCCTATATAGTCCCAATATGAACCCTTCAATAGCCCTGTTGCTGGCAGAGCTGTTGACGTTGCCTTTGGCTCCAGCATTCACGCCCGATAACTACCTACAAACATGGCCGCAGCCATTGCTACTGTCTTCAACACCTGACAATCATGTTATGCAGAGTTTGTGTAGCCACGTGGGTTCATGCCATTTACCCGGAAAGAAACTCGCGCAACTTGCTTCTCTCGACTTTCGGCAAGTGACCTCCACTGGCCCTTCCAGCTACAGCAAAAGTCCTTCCTCATTTTCCAGGACTGCTGCCACTGCCTCCGTCTGCTGTGAAACGGAAGAAGTTCAGAAGCTCTAGCTATCCGCCGAGCCATGTCCGTCGCATCTCTGTGCGTCATTTTGGTGTTGCAAGTCGCAGCCTCAGGTTTTTATTGAGATGATTTGGGTCGACGAGCTAAGACTTGAGGCTTCTGGTTGACACTGCGGATTTTTTGAAGAAGCGGCCAAAGTGTTCCTCACAAGTTGCTCTCTGGATCTTGTCCTCATGACCTTCGAGAGGAGAGCACTCTCTTACCAAGTCCTTGGCATGGATTCCCCCTCAGACAGCATGCTGAGCCGCTCGGCTTTCCCCGCGAAAGCTGCACCGGATGGTTATAACCTGAGACCCACGCACATGAAATTCCAGGCCAGCAAGGTGACAATAACAACCCACATGCGCTGCCAGGTCGTGGCTGAAGTTGTTCCGGAGCTCCCTCCAGATGTTGCCTCCTGGCAGCAGCAGGGTTCAGAGTTTTCTTGTTTTCCTTTGCTGCACTCCAATCTGCGGACAGATTCTTCCAAAATGCTTGGCCAATCTGAGCTATAGTCTAAACTCCTTAAAGGGGACTTTATATATATATATATAAGGGATTATATCGGGGACTACTATAGGGGTTATTAGGCTGATACTAGGAGTTTAGACTATGGTTCATATGGTGAATCCAGTGTGTTGCAGAACTGAGAGTTCTCTGCTTGGACACCTTGGCTATCCTGCCCGTGCCTGCCTAGGATGACGAATGCAGCACGGAAGGCGGCAAATTGTCAAGCTTGCCTGGGTTGCTGTTCAGAAACTTAATTCAAGTTTCCATAGTATTTGAATACAGTCAATAACAATAAGGTTTCCTTATTATAGCTTCTTTAGAAAAGTTCCTTAACAGCAGCCCAGTTGTTGGATGTCATGTTTGACCTCTCAGAATCAGAATCCAAATAGCCCATGTAAGCCCCAGTTTCCATCTCATTCTCCATTTCATTTTCCGTTTGATTCTCCATTATTGGGGTCATATCCCTAAAGCCTTAACCCTAGACCTTAAACTACGGTGCGCAAGCGCACTCGAGAGGCCAGTGCGCAGACAGGCGAATGAATGCCTTTTGTTGGCCCTGTGCATTTCATGCCGACGTGAAAGTCTCCAGGGTTTAAAAAAAAAAAAAAGACCATAAACTACACAGCAGTTTCCACTTCCCCATACATTACCTCTACATACCCCCCAAAAGCTCGGGCTGAAGACTGCTAGGCGACAAAACCCTGTGGCATCGGCACCCCCAAAAAAGGACCCCTAATTTGGGGAAACTATAAGCCCTAATCCCTACACCCTATATAACCCCCATATAACCCTTATATAACCCTATATAACCCCTAATTTTGGGAAACCCCCCCCAAATTTCATCCAAGAGCTGGTCAGGCTGCGCTCTCAGTGCTTTGCAGCGGTCAGGCCGAAAACTCTCCGAGGAGGCTCAGGGTTGAATTGAGTAGGGTTTAGGGTTTAGGGTTTAGTTGGGGATACTATGGTACCCAATAATGGAGAATCAAATGGAAAAGAAAATGGAAAATGAAATGGAAGCTGGGATTATATAGGGCTTATACTATATTATAGATCTTCAATTTTTAGTTGGGGATACTATGGTACCCAATATAGAGTAAGATTATATCCTCCTTTTGGGGTATAGTATTTTATATAAAGAAGATAATCGTATTAGGTTCAACCACTAAAAAAACGCTACTCAATTGTTGAGGGCTGAAGGGTGACTTTGCAATCCAGGTACTTTTGATGGTTTCTGAGGTACGGTCACTCGGAGGCCATGACAAAACTGCTTCTCCTGCTGCTGCTTTGGATTGTGATTGAGCACTTCTGAGGTAGGTCCAATGGGGCCCCGAGGCGTGGTGGAACTTGGGAGGACTTTGGTGGCCATGCGAGCCCTGGGGCACAAGCTGGCTTTCATCTTGCACAAGTGTCCTCCTATTGTCTTGGAGATTCTGGGTGGCTCGTCCGGTACGATCTTCGCAAAGCCCTCTTTGGAAGCCCCAGATGCCCCAAGACAAAGCATTGCCCTTGGAACCAGATGATATCAAAGCCAAAGATTCGATTCGATTCTAAGAACAGGGAAGTTGAAGGATTCAAAAACAAAATGCTTCAGAGCCTTTCGTCGAAACCCCAATGATGTCCATCATAGCCTACGCGAGATATTCACAGACTCCAACCAAACAAAACTGCAGAGAACATTTAGATGACTTTGAAACTGTTTGCCCAACATCCTCAAGACCCGCCGGTACCCCCCCCTGCACCCTGGATCCCTGTAGTAGTCCTAACATGATCCTCTATAATCATCTTTGGAACCCGTCCCCGAAGCCGCACTAAGCATGGACAAGGTGAGGATTTGTTTACTTGGTTATGCTATAGTCCCAATACAAAGTAAGCTTATATCCTCCTTGTGCGTGCGGTACTTGTGTAAGAGGATAACCTTCTTACTTGGCTCAACCGCCAAGACAGCTTACTCACATAGCTCAACAAATTCCTATGCAATCCCAATCTCATTGTTCATTGTCGTTTCCAAATTTGATTCTGGAGTTCAGCCCTATACAATCCCAATCTGCAGCAGTGTCCTTTTCATGTTCCATGTTCTTCTCCATTTATGATCCTTCATTATGTCATTTTTTGGTGCAACTACTAAAGGTGATCCCTCATATGATGCAGAAGGAATCTACCCCCCCAGGCGAAACAGAACTCTTCGTTCGAGGCGAAACAGAACTCTTCGTGGGGAGGCTGGGCTTTCCAGAATTTAGGTCTTACGGGCACCTTGAAAGGCAATATTGTGGGGCTATATGAGCCATAGTCTAAACTCCTTAAAAAGGGATTATATAGGGGATTTGATAGGGAACTACTATAGGGGTTATTAAGGGGGATGCTAGGAGTTTAGACTATAACGCATATGATTTGCTGTCTATGTTAGGCTTACTAAAGGACCCGTATTTGTAGACATAGGGGTCCCATTGGCACTTGGGCATAGTCCTGTATGTAGGAACCCATGTCCATTCATTGCATGGGAAATATTGACTACAGCTCATATAGGGTTACATAGGGTTGTTTTACGGGGTTCAGGGCCTAGAGCTTAGAGTCTTGGAGCTGTGGCTTCCATTGGCTGGTTGATTTGGAACATTATTGAACATTACCTGTACTCTTGAAATTCGAGAGTGCTACGCGGTGCATCCCTCATTCTAAGTGTGGTGATGGCTCGATGGTTCGTCATGATGGTGATGATGTCGATGAGGTGGTCAGTCAGAACTGCTTGATGACATCAAATTGCCTTAGCTGTTTCTGTTATCCCCGGGGATTACGATTCTTGGGATGCGAATCCAGGTTGAACGGTGTTTTGGTCTAGGGTTTGGGCATGATTCCCCGTAAGCAATGGGAATCTAGGGTTTATATTTTTCGGGTTAGCCTCCCAGCTTCAGGCTTGTATTTGGATTGGCATTAAGGAAATCAACATTGGGGTGAGCATTAGGTTTCTCCAGTCTGGTGGCTGATTTCACAGGCAGCACTCTTAAGGCCAATCACATTGACATTCATGAGTCCTGGGTGATTCGTCTGCTGTATGAGAAGTTCTCTTGCCAAAGGCCCTTGAACGGAAGCAGCATGGTAATTACTTCGACACAGACACTCAGGAAGGCCGTTTTGGCTTAGCCTAATCACGACCTGTGAATCATACAAACCTAATGCTTGAAACTGCTGACCCAAACTGAAACTCCAAGATCCTTTAGCGGAAGAGGCTGAGGTGGATCCAACAACTCCGTAAAAGCTTAGCGTGTTGATTCTTGTCTCGGGATATAGCATGTCGTGCGGGTGACCTGACCAACAGATTCCGGGTACTGGGGCGGTTGCAGGGCAAACTTGAGACACAGCACTGAAAACTAGTTTCCATTTCATCTTCCATATACTTTCCATTTGATCATCCATTATTTCATTTTCACTACTGGAGTAACATGTCTCTATATCGCCCCTACATCCTACGTGAACTTGCTCAGGCAAGTGCCAAGACTATGGCTGCACGCAGGGGCCCTGATCCAGAACTGCGTTCGTAGGATGATTGTCTTGATGCTCACGACGTTAGGCACTAGGTTACACAGATCCCAACCCTGTTTGTCTTGGATCGGTTCATTGGCTTCCGTGCAGATCCTTGTCATGAAGTCTACATACCATTGTCGGCGCCAAGGCATCACTACCACTACTGGATGACCTGCCAGTGCAACTCCGCATGTACGCAGTACGGAAACTGCTGCAGCGCCCTCAGCTATTACGCGGCTCAGCCCCTAACACCAAAGAAAGATGATACCTATACTGTAGCAAAAGGATTGGTTTTTGAATCCGGTCGAGCAGTAAATTTTCTTGGCATGCTATGTCTCAACCAACTTCAGAGACTCCCAATCACGGTCCCCTGCATGGCTGCATCGAACCAACTTGCACACATTCGCACATTTGGGCACACTGCTGTCCACGCAGGCCCTGACTATTCTTCGAAATGTGTGTGCAGCTCAGTTCGGTTTGCCACGTGAGGCGGGACATTAGCCTAGGATGGATTCTTGAGGGGCTGCAATCGTGATGTAAGTCAGGATTGAAACAATGTAGAAGTAGAATGGAAGTATTGGTCGGGAAGCTGGAGCAGATGCATGCCCAGTGATGTTACAAAAGGATGCTATTCAAATCTAGATGCCGGAGCAGCCCTGCAGTTTCAACTAGAGTCTATAGCATACAATATATATGTGTATATATATATAGATAATACAATATATATATACACTATGTATAAGATAAATAAATTATATATCATAAATATATATATATATAGATATTTGTGTTATATATATTATATAATAGCCTTTGCGACATTTCTTCTTGCTGAAGCTACAGCCAGTGTTGCCTGCGAGTTGCCAAGCGCTGGAATCACTGAGGCCAAGAAGCCTGAACAAGGCCTGGAGTTTACCAGGGGTTGCTCAAGTCCAGAAGTGTTAAGACCGCAGTTCATGCATGCCTTCAACAAAGACTTGCAAATGGAGATCTGCCGTGAGGATGAGATTTGCGCAGATGCTTGGGCTGTGGTAACTAAAAACTCATACAAGAGGATGTGATTGTTGGCCTGGCTGCCTGGCTCAAGACAAACCCATCTGATACTGAACCTGGCCCGCGTCCCCTCGGGCCCACTTTACATATCTCGTTTGAGACTTGGCTGTCCCTTAGCAGTTGCTAAGTTTCGGGAAATGGTACATTACATTCCTGGGTGGAATCACAAGCGCGCACACTTCGTTTGCCCAATACTGTGGCTCCCAACTCGGCCTGAACAAGCGTCAACTCACAGCCCTCATCGTCCAGAAGGTTAGACCCGGAAGCCCGGCAGACCCTGGAACACTCCCAGACGTAGACTTCAAGCTTAGATTCCCAATGCCAGAAAACCTTACCGAGCGCCCGAAGGCCAACACTTCCTGTAGACTCCTAGGCCCCCCAAATTGGCCGAAGCAAAGGCTCGCAAACGGATTCCGAAATGCAGGGCGAGGAGCTTCAGAGTGCATTACAAGGGCTGCATGGCTTTGGACGGAAGGGTCTCGCAAGCTGGGATGCTTACAAATTGGGTGTTTGCATATCAGAAGAGGGAAGGCTGGGGTCTCCAACTCAAGCGCGCAGAACACTAATGAAGGGTTGGGGGTGAGAGACCCCGTTGACATCCCCCAGATCTAACCCCCCAACATTGAATTCTGCGGCCCTAGTTTCCGATTGTGAGGAGGGCCCAGAACCACCAGCTGCTGGCGCAGCAGAGGCCATCCTGGCATCGGGTGCTTCAACCTATGGCGCCTGCGAGGCCTATCACAAGGGATTTGGGGTTCTCAGGAGTTTCTGATGGGCTTGGAATCGGATGCACACGGGCGGCTCCTGGTACCCATGGTTGGTTCGCACCCTAAAAAAGAGGGGGATGAAAGATGGACAAGCCAGCGAGTGCTGCTTCAACGTGCGCGAAATCCTAAAACCAAAGCACCAGAGCCTTGTCCCAAACCACCATAGTGGCCGTGTCCTCTTCCCAGAGCTCCTCCTTTAAATGCCTTCAGGATGAAGAGTCTGGGCCAAAGGTGCGGCGTGGAGCCCCTCGCTCCAGAGGGATCCCAGGCCTGTCCCGAAGGGGTTTGAGTGTTGCGAAGACTTTGGCGTGAATGCTTGCCACGAGACTCCGTCAACGCAGGACCTTAAGAAAGCACTCAGCGCTATCCCCTAAACTCCCCTAGACCCAGTAGTTTTCATTTTTCCATTATCTCTACATAACCCCCATAATAGTCCCCTTACGCGGCCTCCGCTTGCACGGTTTACGACTGCCAGGCCTGGAAGACGTCGGAGGCTTCTGCGGCGGGCTGGCTCAGGATTACAAGCGCAGCTTGGCTGTGCTATGGCATTTTATTTTGGTTATATAGAGGCTATATAGGGGTTATATTGGACTAATGGAGAAGAAAATAGAAACTACCATAATGAGGCTACAGGTTAGGATGGGGGTGGGAATTCATACACGAGCAAATGCCTCAGCTGTGGTCCTTTACCAGCTTCCGGTTATGTTTCAGGTCATAGCCGTAATGCGTGGAATGTCAAGTTGATAAGTCCGTGGACGCACGGTGTGTTTTCATATTATGTATGCTTTCCTGAGCTTCATGCCGACGAATTTTGCTACCCAGGTACTGTTACAATTGTTGGCCAATCACAGGCCATGAGTCCAATCCTGCTTTCCACAGCTAGCTTGTAGTTTCTGCAGCTATCATCTTTGCCTGACAGGGCTTCATAGCAGAATCAATACAGTTATGGGGCCCCGAGCTAGCAAGGATATGGAAAACGGCTGGAGAACGTCAACCGAGTGTCAGCTCAGGAAGGGCCAAGTTCTTTGTCTCTGACTGGATTACCGACGCCTTCACAGCAAAAACTCTCTCCGCCGCCCTTTTCATGTTCTTTGCAACCTTCACCTCCACTTTAGCTCTTGGAGAGCACATCAAGGAGTCCACAAATGGATTGATTGGTTTGAATGAATACCTGATGATGAACAGCTTGGCTGGCATGGCACACGCCATCTTCGGGTGTCAGCCGCTTCTCGTACTTCGGCCCACAGGACCTATCACCTTGCTCTTCGAGAAGCTGCTGGATTTTGCCAACCAGCACTCCCTGCCATTCTGGCCACTGGGCACGATCCTCCCTAAACCTTTTCTTTTTGAGACCGCGAAGAAATCAAAGACTCCATTCTTTTTTGCAGCTATAGGTTGCAGAATTCTCGCAATTTGAGTATATCAAAGGCCCTTCTTTGCATGGACTGGCATCTTCGTTGGCCTGCTCATGTTCTTGATCTCGGCCTTGGAGCTATGCCGGCACCTCGTGAAAATTACTGTGTCCTTTAACCCATTTCAACAAGTTATATGTCACTGTTCCCCAGATTTTGTCGTTTGTTGGGTCCGGGATTGCAATTCAAACTAAGCTCAACGTGCTTAACCAGGGGCACAGACAGCAAGGTATGTCAAGCACCTCTCGCTGTTCACGGAGAACATCTTTGCCACTTTCATTGGCATGGTGGGAGCCGCCAAAAATTTGGGACCCCTGATGTGATCTGAGTTCATGCTGTTTCACGATTACGAAAGCAGCCAAAGCTGGTGAAATATTGTGCTGTGCCGTACGAAGGCAGCCCAGAATGAGCTTTCCCACTAAGACAATCCACGGTTTCCTCGGCCCCGTGGGCCCTTGCACCACTCTCTCTGCTCATGACCAGAATGCAGGTCTACATCAATGATGGCGTTCAAGGCATGATTCGGCTGTGGGGGGAGGGCGCCGACCCCTATGGGAGCTCTGCAGCAGCTTCAAAGCTTCTGACGCTGAACCTGGGCCGGTGTGATGACAACCTTTGGGCTAATGTCTAATGGTCTGGTTGAAATTTGCACATGCCTACCATAGTGGGAGGAAGTTGAGTAGCAGCATTTCATCCCGAGGGTCTGGGAAAGCTGTAGACCTGATGGTTTTGGGCTGGAAGTCTGCTCCATTGAGGAACATGACGATCGGGTTTACCGCCCTGACCTTGCGGCTCGGCAAGTGAGCTAGGACTTTGCCTGCTTGGCTTGGATGTCGTCCTACGTACTTTTGATCGAGGCCATCTTGCACTACCTTCTATATGCTGTCTTACTATACACTGGAATCTATAGTAGAGATCTTGAGCAGACTCAAGTAGTGCGAGATTTCCTCCATCGACCGCAGAACTTTGCTGTTTTGGCTTGGATATGGTGCTGGCATACGCGTCTGCAATCCTTCGAATGTTTGCTTCTGATTTGTCGGCACGGGAGTGTTTCTCAGGGCCCATGGAAAGCAACACTAAGGTGGCTGAGCACGCTGCAGTCCTCCAAGCTCCTGACCTTCAAGGGAAGGATGTTTCTGAAAGACTACGCCCTCACCATCAGCCTCTTCGTGTCCATTGTGGCGGCCCATTATTTGAACCAAGGCCTCTTCCCAGTGACTTTCATTGACACGAAAACCAGCGGCTTTAACACCACCAGCGATCGGCCCTGGAATACGGACCTCACTGCCATCTCCGGCAGAGGTGTGCTTTGCGCCGCCCTGGCAGCATTCCCGGTCGTGGTCTTCTTCTACTTAGACCAGAACATCTCGAGTAGCCTGTGCCAGAAGCCAGAGATGAAATTGAGCAAGGGCAGCTATTTCCACTCCTCCTTCGCCTGCATGGCCTTCTTCAACACGCTGGGACCTCTCTTCGGACTGCCTTTCGTCACAGGATCCCTGCCCCACTCGCCCCAATTCGTCCTCTCACTAGCTGAGACTGACGAGGAGCATCGCATCACCAAGGTGCGGGAGAACCGCTTGGCACCCTTGCTGTGCTACTTTCTGATTGGCCTCCCATTGCTGGCGCCTTCGCTGCTTGAGCGTGTTCCAAAAGCCGCTGTCTTTGGCACCCTGATCTTCGTAGGCATTGACGGCATTCAGAGCACACAGCTCTATGAACGAGTTCTTCTCATTGCAACAGACCCACGTTTCTTCCCTAAGACCGGGCCCTTTGCAAACTTGCCAGCATCCACAATGCATCTGTACACGTTGATCCAGCTGGTCTTGGTCGTGGGCTGCTGGATGGTCAATGCTGACTTCGGACTCTACTTTCCACTGTTCTTTATCAGCCTCATACCGGTCAGGTGGTGACTTGGTGCCAGTTCAGAGATGGGCTAGCCTTAACTCTGCAACCTTGGAAGTACGCACCCCGAAGAGATTGCTAATATTCATTCCGATTCAGATGCTAATTGTTGCTTTCATAGGGACGGGCGGTGCTGGGTGGTTGCTTGGGGAAGCCCAGGTTTCTCGTTCCGTGCTTCTTCACCCAAAAGGCTTTGGATGATCTCGATCATGGCTTAGACGTCAAGCAGGAAGATGCCAAAGGTCGCCCGGGCTTCGTGCGCAGTAGTTCGATCTACAAGGACATGTCACCCTGAGGCTGCAAACCGGCTAAGAAGCGGAGAATTCCCATCAGGCTGACAAGGAGAGTTCCTACAAGACTGATGCATCCTACTTTCAATCAGGTCTCAGCAGGGGAAGGATGCCCGCTGAATAATTACAGGTGTATCAGGCTGTCTGGAGCAGCGTGCTGCGGAGCGAAAACGGACAGCTATTCACACCGAGAATGCAAACTCCCTTGCGCTGCAACAGTAGGTGCGCTCTTCCTGGCATTTCCTTCGAATGTGCAGGTACATGCGCCAGTTACGGGTGTACGCAGCTTGGCGGCATTTGATGCAGAAGTGTAATCAACGCGCAACCTGTCAACCTGAAAGCAAAGCCTAGTCCTCTGTTCCATCGCATGAGTTCTGTACGGCAGCAGCATCAGCTGTTTCAATGCGCACACAAGAGCCATGAACATTCTACTCAGCAGAATCCAGTGTGACAACACCTTCAGTAGTGTTGTCCTTTCCTTGTTCCTTCCTTCTCGGGTCGGTCACAGCGTGTTTTCTCTAACTTGGGGTAACGATCCGGAAGCACTTGTGTGAGACATCCGTATTTGCAGACGCCCGATAGCAGCTTGTATTGATGCGCTACTGTGGATGGAGGACATCTTCCCCACTCACAGGGACTGGCAGCCCTACGTGGGATAGAATTTACTCCTGTCACCCATGAAGACTCTCAGGAATGACTATCGCCCGCACTCGAGCTGCCAGTGCAACGAACGATGCTCCAAGTATGGCAACTGCTGCCTGGTGCCCAGCGCCAATTGCCGAGCGCTGATTCTTAGAAAGAAGGGAGAACAGGACAAGGAGTTCTTGCCGCCCCTAAAATGCCACAGGTGCGAGGACAGGATTAATATCCTGTTCTAATCTTTCTACCAGCGGCTGTTGTGCTACTTTTTCATCTATGCAGGGTTGTGCAGAGATTTGGTTGATTTTGTGGTCGTGCCCTTGACTTGGTAGATTGCAGTGCGTGCTTCAGTTTGGGGGGGGGGGGGNNGGTTCTTGCAAGAAAGCAGAGGCGCAGACTATGCGGCCACCTGCGCCGTTTTGACCTCAGTTGTGAAAAGCACCTCTGTTCCCTTGAGAATGGAGTACCATGTCGTCAACACAGCATGCTATGGTGGACAGCTATGGAAATGCTCATACTATTGCATGGGAATGTGACTCAATCTCTTCTCTTCCTGGCCTCGATGCGTCCAGTCGAGCACAATGCGGCAGAAGACGACAGTTCCTTCTACTCATTATAAAAGGACCGTCAGAAAGCCCGCACGGGCTTTTGACAGTTGAGGTCAAGGATTTAGGGAGTTCACTATTTGCCTCCTTCTGAGCTTCGCAGCAAAGGCCCAGACCACAAGCACAGCACCTCCCGGTGGCAGTGCAACTTGTCTTCAAGGGTAAGCAGCAATAATACTATGTTGGGGCTATACGGGGATAATGAAACATGGAAACTACTTTTGTAGATCATGCGATCCCAACTCGGACTACTAGTAGTGTGTGACAAGGCTTGACGATGCGCTATTGGGAAGTACAAACCTATTTCGAATGCTCACAAGCATGTTTTGCACTGGGGGTGTATAGCTTGACCTGGCTCCTGCCACGGCGGGTCAGGCAGAGATAGTAAAACGAAAGCCCCCCCCCTCCCCTTGCAGAAAAAAAGCAAACTAAACCCTAAACCATACATGCAAGAGCAGAGATGTGGAGCATCCAGGCATGGATCTGGCAAAACCTTGTAAAACGATAGGACACCCC
>CAJNIZ010046449.1:39588-68322 GCA_905231905.1 Symbiodinium pilosum | reverse complement strand
CCTACATCATCCCAGTTTCCATGTCATTGTCCGTTTTCTTTGCATTCGATTCCCCATGACAGGTGGGGAACATATCCCTAAACTCTACTTGGACCCCAAAAGTAGGTAAAGTAATAGCTCAAAACCTTTAAATATGGCAAAAACCATTATTCCATATACTTTCTGGGGTTCAGGTAAGCCCTTGAAGCTTCAGGATGGTGGACCTTCACCACCCCCGACCACCCAGCCTGCAGGCATCCGTGGGGTTTTGGTGCTTAGGGTTGCCCATATCAGGATATTACCCCAGTAATGGAGAATCAAATGAAAAATAGCATGGGAATTAGGGTTCTATAGAGTTTACCATATCATGACTAGGTGTTCTTGTCATGAGGGATTTTCTGAGGATGCGAAGCAGTACCAAGTCAACCTGGCAGGTAGAGTGGGAAACCGCGTGCACATGCTTGATATTCTGGCTACATAGTCTTTCTTGCATCGCAGCGGAAGTACCGTGAATTCCTACACAATCCTGTGTTCATGGGTGCTTCCCCTAAGCCAACGGTGTCAAAGTCGAGCTAGACGTTTGCAGCAACTGCAGGCCCTCCGGAGCGGCACTCCAAATACAGGCAGTCAGCGGGGGTTGGGCGTATGAGGGCTGGGCGGAACAAAGTTTATTGCTAGCAGCATTGTCATGATTGCAACTGTTGCTCGGCTGCTTGGTTGGCAGTAGAATGCTAGAGCTGCTTCTGAGTTATGATTTGTTGTACATGTCATTGCACGATACTGGCCTTTGTCCGACTTGGAAGGTTGAAGTGGGCTGCGCAGGCGGGAGCTTGTCGTGAGATCTTTTCGCATAAGATCCTAGACTAAATACAATCAACCTCGCAAATTGTAGCAACAGCTCCCCACCTCACCTGAGATGGTGGTTAATGTAGACAATCTTTAATGTAGACAGTCTTCCCAAAATGGCATAAGAAATTCTTGTACATTGCCAGACTCAGGCATGTTGTCACTACTTCTATGCGTCTTTTGAATAAGATCCAGGGTTCTTCCTAGACTCGGGATGGTCATTGTGAACTACGTTGAATGATTACTCCGACCGCTTACCATCCTGCACACTTGCTGAGAAGGGAATCAAAGGCAAAACCAAATTATTTGGAGGCTGATCAGTGGCTCCACGCAGGGGTTACGCAAGCATAAGGTGTCTCGCAAAGGCTTTGTCTCCTCCCTTGCCATGTGTCTGCACATGTTGTTTGGGCGCCACGGAGGGGAGCTCCATTCTAACACATGGCCAACGAACGCGCAGTGTGGTCACCAAGTGCTTCCTCCAAAGACTCATCTAAGTGGTTGCAAGCTTGTGACACTACTGCCCCTTCTCTCCATCTGACCTCCAGGGCTACAACTTCTTTGACCAGTTCAACTTCCTCTGGGAGGACCACAACCACGGTGCGCCCACTTGAGCTTCCTGGTGCTCAGACGGGAAAGAGAGATCCCCCATACAACCCCCTATAATCGTTGCTACACCCCACTCTGCCATCCCCAGTCCCTACCAAGCACCAAAAAGTCAGCCCAGGGAGTCCATTGCTTGCTGTGCTTTTCTGGAAGTTTCTCAAAACTACTCCCCTGTAAAATCCTCGTTGACATCTCCTGTATCCATTAAGTCTCTGAGGGACCTACGTTGAGAGAGAACCGTGTATGCATGTCTCCATTTTTGGGGGTTCTAGTAACAGGAACTTTCGTCGCTTGCATTGTTTCAGGGGCTGATTGTAGGCGTGCGAGGAACTCCCAGATGTCCCCATCCAAAGTCACCACCTGCTCCACCCCACATAGTTAGTGAACGTCAAATAGGCTAAAGGGCTCAAGCGTGCGGAGGCACGTTTGATCAGAAGGATAGAAACGAAAGCAAAAGCCTGCGGGTTTAATGGCGTCTGATACTTCCTGGGACATAGCCTTCTGAATAGCATCATCCGTCTGAAGGACAGCGGACAGCAAGCAGTGCCAAACGAACTACTCCGGCAGGTTCCGCCCAGTATCTCCTGGAGCAGGAGGCTAAGGATGAGCAAGTCATCGAAGCGACAAGCTGCTTGGCTGGAATAAGATACTAAACCCTAAACCACATCACAGTAGTTTCCATTTTCTTTTCCATTATCCCTATATACACCCAAAACGAGGTTCGGATGTCAGTTTTTACCTTGCAGCGATTGCAGCAATAGGGACTCAGATCAGTAAGCAATGAGTGAAATTTCCTATCGGAGTTCCAGGACTGTGGGCGTTCTCTGAACATGAGGGTCGGTGATTCGATTTGTATATCCCTTTTCCCCAAAGCTGAAGGGCTGGTTGCGGCAGACAGTCGTTTTCTTTGCTCCTTTGGCCCCAAGGCTATGCTGTGATTCAGCATGACAGTTTCTGGGAGTGCAACCCCACTCTGTGGGCCAAGTACGTAAAACCTAGTTGGCGGGGGCACATCATGCATCACTGCAATCCTGCTCTTGCAGGGGAGCGTTTAGACTCTGCGCCGGGTCTCTAGTAAGGCCTATACGGTCATCATCTAGCTAGATCCCGAGATCCTCTGAGGCAACTGGGCGGTTATCCGTGCCGGGCGAAGAAGCCCGAAGCCAGACCCACAGCCATGATTGCATGCCTCCAGCCAACATTGAAGGGGCGCTTTGCCCACGGATGTCGAAGTAGTCAGGTCAAGATGTTGCGAATATTTCTCACACAAACTGCACACTTGCCTTGTGGCCCCCTGTCCAGTCTGAGGTACAAGTACAAGCGCATGACTGCAAGGTTGGACCCACGGCTGCATCGAGAACAATACAAAAGGCGGCCCTGACAATCCTGATTCAAATCATACCTATCCTGCCACTCTTCCTTCCGATGGCACCGGGCGTCAGGGAGGTAGATTGTGAGCTTGATAACCTGAGACTTGGTTGCTTGATGCCGCGAAGAATACTCCAATATAGCCAGGGGCCGATAGCCCTGAACACTGCTTAGGTTGTGTATACAGTCCGTCCATATTAATAGCAGAATGCAGTGCATGTGGTCGTGCTCACAACCGAGTCTTTTGAATCGGGTTTTTCAGTGAATCTGAAGTTCACCGGAAGATTTTGTGCCTAGGAATCCAAGCCGACCTGGAAGTATTTCCTTACCTTGATCAAGTTCTCCCATGTGCCGTACGGATGTGGAGCCCGGCGCTCAACGTTAGCTACCCAAACTTGAGGGACTCAATGCAAAGTTATCCCAGTAGCGGGGTTGCGAAAGCATCTGGGTTCTGTACAAGCAGGTCGGGGGCTTGGGGTATCAAGCCTCATTTGGGCCAATTGGGGCGGGGGCATTCGCCACCTGCCTGCAGGGATCCCTCAAATTGTACGATTTCAACACTCATAGTGACTTGGTGCGCAATGAAGGTCAGCGAAATGGACGAAATGAGCAAGAGACCATACCCCTGAGTTTGATGCTGTGCCATGGAGGTGCTAACTGTGTGGCAGCGTCATGAGCACCCCAGTACACAGAGTCTAACCTTTGGTAGAAGAAGCCTCCTGATGCTAATCAGTGCAGATGCACCACCTTTCAAAGCCGGTGATCATGGGAGTGTACCCAGAGTAGAGGGTTTGGCGGAAGAAAATGCCAATGCCTTCCCCCCCTGTACCTGTCATGTTAGATGCCCGTAAAATTGCAGTGCAGTGCAGTTCAATGCAAATAATCTTGTTTAGCCTTTGACAAGGTGTGGCCCGCTCTCTTCACCTTGGCCCCTGACGTGCCGTGGCCAAACGGCGGTGAGCTGGACATTTTGGAGTACGCATCTTGTCGGCAACTTCTGGTGCACCTTGATAGGTTTTCAGGCATCACTGAACAAGGCCGAGCCCTGCGCAAGGCCTAAATGACATGATTGCCTGAATGTTGGCAAAGGTGCTGTTGTAGCTCGCAGTTTGTAGAGCGTCACTGCAGCAGTGGCAGGCGTGAGTCTTGTGTGTCGCAAGTTTGCACGGGGCTTTGACGGGACAGCCAAATGCCGACTCAGTTACTGTAGAATGCAAACCAGCAATGCTGTATGCAAGTGCTGCTTGAGATCTACTTGCTTCGTACTACATTCCTGCCATGTTACTATTCAGAAGGGCCAAAGAAGAAGTTTCATGGGCTCCTCCACCCCAACATCCGCCGTGCCGCAAAGGTCAACATGGACGTCTCAAAGGCCAAGCCATTTTGCCCTGTGCTATGTGAGAAGGAGAGTCAAGATGTGTTGCTCCTGTCCTGTCACGCAATTGTATTGTGCGCCTGGAGCACCTGTTTTGACATACCGAAGTCCTGCTAGCGCTGGCAGCTTGTGGTTTAGCCGGCAGGACTAATCATGACTTATCCTTAAGAGAAGGCGCCTGCTCGTAAACCAGAAATTCTGCTGTGTCCACGGCGACTGGTTGCACGAATCGTACTGGGAAGGATGCTAGAGCTGTCCGGCAGAGGCTTCTTTCCACACCGGGGGCGAGTGCCAGCTAGATGCGCAGAAGGTGGATCGATATGGATCCATGCCAGACAGGACGCTATGAAGAGCTTGTGTTGTAATGCGTCGAAGGATTGCCAAACGGTCAATTTCACAGTTGGATTGTGGGCTTTGAGTCTAGATCGCCACTCTAGCCTGGAAGAATTGCCAATTCAAACCCCGGCCTACGATCATTGGCTCGGCCGGCATGCGGTAGCTCATCACATGGATTCCAGTCACCGTTGGGCATCCTAAAGCACTGCTTTGCTCAAAGAAGCTTGCAGTGACGCATAGCTACCCCGACCGTCTCGTTTTGTTTGAGTCTTAGCTGGGGGGGAGAGATCTTGTAAATTGGTGCGTGTCTGCCTTGTTGTCTCCGCAAAGTTCAACCTAGCCAAAATGCTACAGCCTGAATTCTCGACACCCTGGCTAGAACTGTATGCTCGCCGGAGGAACAAGATGGACTATGACTGTGTCACCGACTACCCTGACAGGCAAGATCTCGGAGCAGGGTTGAGGTTGTTTCTGAGGTAGGCCTTGTTCAGTGGCCTCATGTTTGGACAGCAATGTGCCGAGCAGCCGGCTGAAAAACATTCGTAGATCTCTGTTGTCAAAGACGGTAATGCATGCATGTCATTAGAGCGCCTGCGGGCTTCAGGGTGTGCCAGTTGCTTGGCCAAGCTGCAAGTGATGTTTCACGACAGGGACTCCTGGACCAGGAAACCATACATGCACACGAGCCACGCAGATACTATAGCATGTGGAGTCCGGTCCGCTTCCCACAGCCAACCCAGAAAACCTCAAGTCTTGAAGCATAATATCTAAACTTACCCTAAGAATGGATCTTGTGGAGGTTGGGCTGTGCCCCCAACAAGTGGATGAAGTCTGGCACGTCCTGGGCAAACAGCCCAGGTGGGCTCTGCGGGGTCCAGCTTCGCCAAGTGTGGAGACAGACATAGACCCTATAAGGAAATCACGGGACCGAGGGTAGGCACTATAAGCCCAGGAAACCCTAAACCTGAGACCCTATAATATATCCTCTTATAACTTTCATATTATTATGTCACCATCATATTATAACACCTATATTCCCAGATGGTTGAGGCATGTTAGGGTTCAGTCGGGGGCATTGCTCATCCGTGGTCATTTGCGGGCGCGGTTGGGGTTGTCTTTGCTGACGCCACGAGTATGCTGTTTTATGCTGTTTGTGAAGGTCCAGAGGTTGCGGCGGAAGTGCGTACGCCGGGGATGCTTGTTCGGAGGAGTCGCATCAAAAACCTCGATTGCGAAACAAACTTCAGGGGGTTCACGGAAGAGGTTTCAGTGAGGGAAAGTCTTGAGGGCTGGATGACTGCAACACGCGCGGCAGCGTGTCCTGGTCGGTCGCTGTCGCCACAGGACTCCTGGTTTACATGTTCTGGCATGGAGAGGGATGCTGCAGACGTGCCCAATTGCCTATATTCCTTGCAGGCTCTTTGTAAGCCCGTCCTTTGCAGCTGTCAGGTTATTCCTGGAAGTGGTACTTCATAGAACCGCAGGTGCTGACTATTGGCAGGTGTCCACCCAGCAGACTCCTATCACGTCCACCTGAACACCACAAAGCAAAACCTTGACCAGGGATTCGCAGCACTGGTCATCTCTGGTCATTCTTAACCCTAAACCTTAACCCTATTCCCCGGACAGTAGATTCATAGTCCTGTCCCTGGCAGGCATCATTGCGACGCAGTGGACCGAAGCTTTTCTCAAGTTGCTTGGCTGATCTGAGTCGGGAAACAGCTTGGAGCCTTGATCTTACGGCCACTTGGGGTAATATTAGGGTTATATTGGGGCTATAGGGATTATAGGGGTTATATTAGGGCCATATTGGGGACTTAGCAAGTAGGTTACTGTAGTAATGGGGATAACAGGATAACTCGGGTAATTAACGTATGTGGATGGGGTCTATGAATCTACCTGCTTCGTCCCCCTGACCCTCCAAGTAGGGATTGGGGCCTAGTAGTTAGTGGCTTGCTGTGTGATGTCCATGCACTTATTGTGCTTTTGTAGGGCACCTGACATGCCTGCGCTGTTACCCTATGACCTAGGTTACTGTAGCTACGAACAAGATTGTTGCCTTCCGAAACTCAGCAGTTGCACCAAACTGAACAAGAAGTAGCAGCTCAAATGTGTATGCAACCACGGACTACATGCTTCAACCCTGCTTCACCGGGACCTAAAATCTGTGTAGCACTAGCCACCGCCATGCTACCAGCAATCTGTCATATGTTACGCTGATAAATATGTCGACGACCACCAGCACTGCCACCACGACGAGCACCACGACCACCGCCGCCGCCGCCACCACCACCACCACAACGGTCAGAGTCGGAGCCAAAGGCATAGCCACAGACGCCGTGGTCTCACCCCGCATTACACCCATCATCACCATCATTGCAGTAGTCACCGCAGGGAATACTAAGCTCCAAAAGACTCATAGGAGGGCTGCCTGTGGGCTAGGGTCCTCTAGAACAACATTGGGCTTCTTGAAAAGACTGAAAGCTGGCGTCCATTTCTCGACGACCAGCACAGCCAACCCAACCATTTGAGAGAGGTCCAACACTCTCAGTCTGGCACCAACAGCCTTGAACTCTACAAGGCACGACAAAGCTTAGATCCTGTTGGGAAGGATCTTCTACATCCCTGAGAACGAGATTCCGCAGGCATGGAGCTCCCCTGGTTTTCTGCAGCCTTATGGGCCTCTTAATTTGCTATGGACATTTCCCTCATCCACTGAATTTGCATGTTCGTAATTGAACGAGATGAAGGTGTTTGAATAGTGCAGACTTCTTAAGGTAGGCCAGGTAGGCCTTAAGACTCAGACCACGTATGAGAGCGTTTCAAAACGATAAGGGTGATGCGGTCATGGTAAGAGATTGATCAGGCACCGCAATGTCAGTAAATGTGTTTTCGGGCTTTCAGGTTCTCGGCTGGGCTGTAGATGGGTCTGCGTAGATCAACTGGGTAAACTCAGGCTTGAGAGGAGGTGCCTGAGTCCCCTCCAGACTTCCCACAGACAGATCTAATGTGATCCCATAATCATAGAGCCACCTCATTGCAAGGGCTCCTATTGTTGTTCCGAAGCTTCGGTAGATACCTGGGGCTCGTGTTTCCCCTTCATTCCAAATTCGCGGGCCGCAGGGTACTGTCAGGAGTCCTTCAAGTTGTGATAACCTGGAGCATGCCTGCATGTCACTGAGTATCTGGTTGCTATAGCAGCACCAAAATACATGAAAGTCTCGTGCAATATTCCCATTCAGTAGTACCCTCTGATGCTGTCTCATCCATCTCGTGCTGGACTTGTGCTGGCTGCGGAACTGGCACACTGCGCAGGGTGTGCCAGATCACAGTTTCTGGGCTCCAGTTGTTCACTAGAAGTTCTGAAAAACCATGTCTGGGTGAGCAGAACCTCTAGCGAACACGCACAAGCTGCTGAAAGCTGATCCCCTATCCACCCGAAGCCCAAAGCCGCCTGCGAGCATCTAAGCCCTACAGTTCCCAGCTCGGAACCCAGCAACCTAGAAACACACTTGTACTGTAGTCTGAGCTCCTTAGAGGGAGTTATGAACGGCATTATCTTATAGGGGAGTATTGTTGGGAACACGTTTTTTTTGTTCCGCACGCGTGCCGTTTTCTGCTCCGCGTGCTGCAGGTCGTGCGCTGAGAAAATATGGCAAACGCGCGAAAAAATGTATCAAATGGTGCTCCGGTATAAAGTGTCCGCGTATTTTGGTCAGGAATTGCGCTCTTACATGGGGCATCCTCATGTTCTGGTCGGAAACGCGGGGAGAAAACAAAACTAGTACTGTTGTTTTTTTGCTCCGCATGCTGCAAGGCGTGTGCCAGATACATATAGCAAACCCGCGATAGGCGCGTGAAAATGTTACAAAAAAGGCTCCCACGGGCGGGTGTGTGTTGTTTTGCTCCGCGTGCTTTAGAGGTGCGTGAATGGTGCTCCGGCGTGAAGCGTCGGCGTATTTTGGTCTAAAATCGTGCTCTGGCGTGGAACGTCTTCAAATTCTGGTCGGACAACGCGCGGAGCAAACAAAAACAAGGTTCCCACGGTTGTTCTTTTTCTCCGCGTGCTGCAGGGCGTGCGCTGGGAAAATATTGCAAACGCGTAAAAGATGTAGCAAAATGTTGCTCCGGTGTGAAGTGTCCGCGTATGTTGGTCAGGAATCGCGCTCTTACTTGGAGCGTCCTCAGGTTCTGGTCGGACAAGCGGAGCACTTTTTCTTGTTTTGCTTTGTGTGCTGCAGGGCGTGTGCTAAATAGATATAGCAAGCGGCATGAAGCATCCGCATATGTTGATTCAGAATCGCGCTTTGGCGTCGAGCGTTTTCAACTTTTTTGGCCGGACAAGGCTCGGAGCCAAAAAAAGGTCCCACGGACTTGTTGTTGTTTTTTTTTTTGCTCCGCGTGCTCCAGGGCGTTTGAGAACCGGAATTGCAGAGCGCGCAACAACAACAGGCAGAACAAGAAACACTCAGAACAAAAAAGCACGCGGAACAAAAACAAAACGCTCTTACCGGGTATTGTTGGGGGTTCCCAGGGGGATACTCGGAGTTCAGACTTTAGCTCACTTCACGTTCTACACCCTGAACCTTGGGGCTATGCCGGCTATGCTTCAGGACATCCACACCGACAATCCGAATCCAGATCGGGCCTGGCCTCTCAGGTTGGAGAGGTCTCAGTACCAGCAACATGCAAGGACCCCCTCGAAGTCATTGAGGGGGGCTTTTTGGGTGGTTTTTAAGGTGGTATGATAGCCGGAATTGTGGTAATGCTTGCCGTGATGGGAATCAGAATCTTTAACAAGGAACCCATTGAGAAAGGGCAACGTATTACCCAAGTGAGAGGCATGGAGAGAGAACACAATTTCCATGGAACTGAATGAGCGACCACCTTTATTGTCGTGTAGTAGCCAAGGTCAGGCGGAGAAACAAATGTCCCAACATGAACAAAACACTAGTATACCGATAGCCCCCCCAAAAAAGACGACACCCCCAAATGGGCGACTTGTATGGATCCCATCCAAAAGCAAAAATGTGGGGCATCCAGGCGAGGGATCTTGCAAAACATTGTAAAGTGATAGGTATAAACACCGCAGCGTGCCAAAACCCTGTAAAACGATAGGACCCTCGCAAAAAGCGATACCCTTGATTTTTACTTAGCTGTTTATACGTAATTTATGCAGCTGCTCAAATGGAATTCCTTGACCCAATATTCCTCAGTCTGACTTGTGCGCTGGTGTTGCATGCCGGATCTTTGTTCTGCGTGCTTGCGACTGAGACCTGGGACGATCGTTGGCTGTTCTCCTACTACCCGTTCACGGGAACCAAGTGCATCATGGAGGACAATGGGGTCTGTGTGAACAGACTTGAAAAGTATCAGATCATAGCCTAAGATCTTTCAGAAGAGAGTCTAAGGTCAGAAGTATGGGTACATGCAGGGTATATAGTAGGTATATAAGGATTGTAGAGTTAAGGGCCCATACTAGAGGCCTGTGGTTGTAACCTGAGAGAGAGGCGCAGAAGCTCATGATGCAGATCAACTTTTGCGGAGATTGGGCTGGAAAGGCCTGGGCTCCCCGCAAGCTTGACAGTTTTGAAGGCGATTTGGGGGTTTCCTAAGATGAGGCGTACTTGTTGGCGGTCCCAATAATATGGAAAATTGTTTTGTTGGTGTCTATATTAAGGTTTCCCATTTTGGGAAACTACCCTTTGGCATCTGGGCTATTCGCCAGGGCCTGACCGAGATCTTTTTGAGGGGTCAGGGCCTACGAGATGCAAGAGGAAGGTGGCCATCCGCGACCACTTCACGAATTGGATTTCTTGCTACACTACTGTTGATGGTTAAAATCTTGCACCACCTAGGACTTTAGGGACTTAAGGTGGTGCAGGATTTTCTCCATCAACAGTACTTGCTAGATGGCTTGCATATGTGTGTTCGGGGCTGTCTTCTTGCTGGGGCCTTGTCTTGCAGCCTGTTCTTGCATTGTCTCAAGCTTATGGTTGCCATATGTGATGTTTTAAAGTATGTGGGTCTTCTTGGGGCATAGCCAGCCAGCTCACAGCAGCAAGGCGCAACACGCGGCAAGAAGCAGACCGTAAAACCAAAATTGATGACAACAATTCTCATGGCGCGAGGGAGTAAGCCTGCCCAAGCAGGTCGCTGCAGTAAGATCAATTCTTCGACAAAAACGCAGGAGCTACTTGTATCCATGCATGACAGACGCAAGCCATGCTTGTGGCATAGGCATGGCGGATTGCGCATATCAAATCGCAGTTCTAAGAGTGATAAGACTCTTGAAGCGTAGAATAGCGCGTACATTGTCTAGCCAGGTTGCTTTCTGACAGCATCTTTGGGCCGATGGTCATTTTGTTCGCTCATTGAACTGTATTTGGAAAAGCAAAGGCTTCTCACATCTGGCATTAGCCTTAGGCTGGCCTCGAACAGCTGCTGGTACCGTAGAACATGCATATGCGCCTTGCAAACAGCTGCGCATAGACCAATACATAGAAGCCAGCTGGCCAGGTTTCATGACCATTGTTAGTGCTACTACGATTACTATTATTATTATCATCACTATTAGTGGAATTGTGTAGAATTTTGTAGAAGTATGTAGAATTATTCTTGGGCTTATTACTATTGTTCCTTGGCTTGCCTTCAGGCATTCAGAGGCCATCTCATCCATCCTGATCCCTTAGAGCCGTAGTGGTTCTAGAAAGTAGAGAGCAAAAACTTAAGGAGATTGCCGATGAATGATGCCCTCCCCTTTCATTTTAAAAAGATCACCATAGCGGGATATCATAATTAGAATATATAGGGAATATTCAATTCGCTCCGGGGGTTGTAACATTAGCAGGAGGGGATTGGGAATGCTTTGGCTGCTTCTGGATGATTTGAGGCCGCACACGAGGCATTGTATGCGCCAACAGCCAATGAAGTTAATCTTTGTTTTTTGGCGCTCCAGTATTGACTGGAGGGTTCTGGAGAAGAATCTCTTGGGTGTATAAATATGGAAGGCAAGAAATCTTCAAGCTTATTCCAACTCGCAAAACCTTTTCTTCAAAGACCATGGTGTATGGGCAGTTAGTCGAAAATTGCCAAGGTGACTGGTGATATTTAATTTTGGCTTCCAAGGCTTCCCTTGTTCACATTGATTTCTAGGATGCGAACTACAATAAAGGGACTGGTTCCCACCAAACAGATCCTAACATCTAGACTTAGACCAACGACACTGCAACGGCCCCCCTGATTGTGGGTCCAACTTCCGGAGGTTTTTCCGGCCCCTAACTTCAAAATCACGAGGAAGCAATCTGACGGGTCGTAGCATACAAGGGGCCCCTGATATGGAAGAATGCCCCGCTTGCTGCTTCTAACCTGCCATCAGGTTTGGGGCCGGAAGCTCAGTCCGGAAAAAATGTCTCTGTCGCATCAGCAGGCATGGTGTGTAGGCTGCTAGAGCACACTAGTGATGTCAGGTCATCCGGGTCCAGGTCGTTCATGTCAAAAGCAGTGGGACTAGCAAGCCGCGGTGGCAGTGGCATCAGCAGCGGCCATGAGAATATGGGAGTTCCCTAAGCAGGGGATTCCAATACTGACACCAAAATACTACTAAATCCTTCTAATGCACAGGGGTCCCCAAAAAGTAGCAAAAAATCGGGAAACCACACCCCCTATCAGCAAGTCAAGCAGCAGCAACCACAAGAGTCCTGCATCGCAGCATTGGCAGTGGACCTTCGGTTCAGCGTATGCCTGATGGCCACAGCCACTCACTAGCTCATGCATGCTCATAAAGAGTATTGAGGAGCCTGGAGCATGACTTCAACGTTCATGGCTGCTTCAATTTGCCAGCTGTCCTAAGGTGCGGATGGCAACTGCAACTGGCGGTGCCGCAACAGCAAGAAGCCTCAAGCTTCTCCTCTACCCTCTTACTCCTCCATGCTGCAACTATCAGATAGCTATAGAAGACTTCCAAAGTTCTGGGACTAGAAGTCAGTCGCCAGCCACCGAAAGGCTGGAATGAAGCGTGCCTCTCTTATTCAAAGGCCCCAGAAGATGCATAGGCAGCAGCTGGATTGTCATGGTCTCCTTGGGTCCTCTCTTCCGGGCGTTCCTAGTGCAGCTTGAAAGTCTCATAGCATGTTTCTCTAAGGTGCCCGTACCCCACCTCGCACCTAGAATGATTCCACCTCCTCAACAAGAATTCTGAGACGCATAGGAGTTCTAAGGATGTGAGACATGCGAATCCGAGCCTTGACTCAAGGACCCCTACTGCTTAACAGAGACTGATCCCAGGGTCCCAAGCTGCCGTGCAATCGATCCGCTTGCTGAGCACCTCCGGCCAGATTGCTCCAGAAGATGGGGTTCCAAAACGACTGTCAATCATGCAGCCTTGCGCAGTGCAGGATTGTAGGTAGAGAGCGGATAGGTCATCCGAAGAGGTTGACAGCCTGTAAGGGTTTGCTGAGAAATGCAAAGAAGATGCTTCTCCTCAAATGAGCCTGCACACCATACGACAGTGGCCTCAGGTTCGTATTTTGTTTGTTAGGTGTGTTGTAGCCGCTGCTGTCATGCAGCACACTCCGTGTCCAAGCCGTAGAGGAACGCTGCGAAACCAAAGCCAGATCAAGAGTGTCGGGCAATGATTCTGATAGGGTCACTTGCATGACCCTTTCCAGGTATGCGCCCGAGCAGGACAAGCTCATGTCCAGACGCGTGTTAAGACATGTGATGGGTCTGTCTGTCAGGCTGCTTAACAGCCTCAGCACAAAAGTATGGATCTAGACTTCTTGGTCTAGCGACGTGACACGTCTCATAAGGCCGCTATGCACGGAACTTGAAGGCCAGTTGTTTTCCAAGAAACCTATGCCCAGTTGCCATGTCATTTTCCATGTCCACTTGATTCTCCGCTACAACCCCATCCTACAAGAGCCACTTGGAGTCTTGCGTCTCGACCAGGACTGCTGCACGCAGTGGATCTGGGACCCCGATAACAGGCACACGCTTGGAGCTTCTCAAAATCATTATGTTTTCATATTTGTGTTGCATTCTGGTAGTGTTTGCTTTGTCTTGTCCTTCCTCAGACCCAGGTCTAAGGGTCAGGGAGTTCAGTTATAACTTCTATGGAGGATCTGCCTGAAGTTTGGGATGTTGCCTCAAAGGGAAGTCCAAAGCTAGTACCACGATTACAGTTCCTTCTGGAAAAGGCAAGCCTCAGAATACTCATATGCTAGCCCAAAACCTGTACTACTACTATTACCCAAAGCCCGAGTACCTAATTATTGGGTACTTGGACCCTAAACACTAAAGCCTATAGATCTTTAGATACACTTATATACCCTTTCAAAAGGATATCTTGGTCTGAAGACCAATGGCTTGCTTTCTTTGCATTCAGGATCCTGATGCTAAAACTCCTACATGACCTTAGCTGCTCCTCTACTCTGGAAATGCAAGATAGTTTGATGTAGTAAGGTCATGCAGATTGATAGCATCAACAGTAGTGTTGCCGGTGGGACAGTCAAATTTCAGAACAGGCACAAGCCCTCGTGCCATACTCGTCCTTAATCCCCTCGCCCTGTTACAAAATACCCCCGTTGGTAAATGATGACTACCCATATGAGATTATCTTACCGCAATCGTGGGTAGTCATTCATGAGGGGTTTGTTTAAAGTTGAAGAGACCCGAACGGAGGACAGCTGCGTGGCAGAGAGATGCGCCTCCTATTTCCTAGCCTAAAACGGCTCTTCAAAAAGGCTGCACTGTCGTTTCGGACAGAATTGCACATCATGTTCAAAACCTCCAGCACATACGGTCAAACTTCTACAGGAGCCCTTGCTGGTCAATGCTCGATCTCATTTGGAATCTTTAATAAGATTTCAACATACATCCATAGTCTGAAGGTTGACCACAAAAAAAAAAACTCCTCACTCGATTTGCATACATAATCTGAAAAGGTGACATCTGCCCCTTAAGGAGCACCTAGCTCCCAAAGCTAACTGAAAGACTGTTTGGAGCCCTGCCTCATGGGCCCCTGGCGCTCTGCTCTGCACTGACAGGTTTGGCACAGATTCCTATCTGAGAGAGCGGGCGTTCTTCAACCTCTCATATATCAAGGTGTTCCAGTGAACCAGGGGTTCATCCTCCGCAGGTAAGCTAGAAGCGCTCAGTGCATGGCTTTAAATAACCACGCACGTCAGTTTAGCAATGCCAAAGCGGAGGGGCCTTCGGGCATCCAATGTGTCCAATGTGTCCCATGGCAATACTGTCAGTTCCTCCATGCCATAACGGTCGCATGAAGAAACATGCATGCCTGAGACATTAATAATGACAGACCTTCGTACAGCTTGTGCATCGCGGGGGCGGTTTTAAGATCTCTGGAGTCCTGGATACGGGCACACCTTGACCTTGCTCGCACTATCCTTTTGATCCTTAGCTAGGCCTGTGCCAGACTAGGCTTCGTGTTCACGTGGCGTTTCTCTGCAGTCGAGTGCGCACGGAGGTGGAAAGGAAAAAGCCGCAAATGCTATTGCCAACAGCCGCACTGGCTCTGGGTCCACGAAGCAGAGAGCTCATTTTTTCAAGTCTGTACGTAGGTCGCTCGACTGGCAGGGCTAGCTGCGCTGCTACATGTGGAGTTGAATACATGGTGCCTGCTTAGGAAGAGTTGCCGAAGCAGCAGCAGACAGCAGCATCAGTACTTGACATTTGTTTCAACAAGATTCGGCGCATGCCATCGCATGCCTGTTCCCAGTCTCCATCTGTGTAACGAATAACGAATCATGGGCTGAGTTGCAGCATAACGGGCTGCAAGACCGACCAAGAGTCTTGGATGCTTGTCTTTGCTAACACCCTGTATCACACGGCTTGACCCTTGAGAGTACACCACTTACCCCAACTCCAGATGACGGGCAGGACATGCTCGGCAAGGCCAAGGACATTCTCGGCCGCAAGCCGAGAAGATCATTGCTGTCCAGAATTGAATGACTACAAGCACAGCCGATGCTGTACCTTCTATAATCCAGTCTATGATTCAAGAACGCATATAATCTAGTTTAGAGCTTGGAAATGGTGAGCCCACCAGCTCTAAAGTGCAACCCGACCAAAAGATCAAACGATTTTTGCCAAAGGGTCCATGTACCCAATAATTAGGTACTTGGGTTTTGTGTAATAGTAGTTATAGTCTTGGTTTTGGGTAAGTATAAAATGCTTCCCCGGCCTTGCCGCGGCCTAGGCTACGACCTTCTGCAGCTTTGCTTGGAGGGGCCAGAAGTTGCCCGGCAGCAGCGATGTAGCGTGGAGTCAGGGGATAGCTTTTCAAAAGGAAGCTCGAGCAGGCGGAAGTAAGCACTTACGACTTGCAAGGTTCTTGTCGTTGATAATTACGGGCTGGGTTGGTCACATTTCAAAGATCCACATCCAAAATACCCAAGGATGAAGGGGACAACCCAATACGTAGACAGGCACTTCAGTTAACTCTAATCCTATGAAGAGGAGAGGTGGTTGGCTCCAAACCAAAAACCAATTAAGAGGAGACGGGAGTTGGCAATTTTTTGCTGGACCTACCAGAACCAAAGTGGAGGGCGCAAAAAGCGAAATGCCATGTCATACAGCTTTGAAGAGTAAGTTCTGAAATTGAACCCCTCGACATTGATCCATTAATCCCAAACTCAAAACCCTAAACCCTAACCCCAAACTTAAAAGCCTAAGCCGTTAAACCTCAACCCCCAACTCAAAAGCCTAAGCCCCTAAACCTCAACCCCAAACTCAAAAGCCGAAGCCCCTAAACCTCAACCCCAAACTCAAAAGCCTAAACCCCTAAACCTTAACCCCAAACTCAGAGTCCCCAGTCGTGGCTCCGAAGGACAAGCTGGAAGAGACCCGCTACTGCCAACCTGCAATGTTCCTGGCAGGGCCATGTCCTCAGAATTTCGGGTAGGGTTTAGGGTTTAGGGTTAAGGCTCAGAATTTCGGGAACTTGAAATGTCCTCAGAATTTCTGGGGCTTGGGATGATGGGTGGAGAATTCAAGGATTTGGATTACTGTGGGGGCTTCCCAACATTTACAGTAGGGGTACCTATTTTCAGGGTCCCCATTAGAAGACTTATAGTATTTTGGGGTCTATATTGGGTCCCCCTACCGTGTTTTGGTCCATTGGTTGGTGGATGAGTTGCGCAGGGTTGGGTGGGAGTATAAAGCTTCAGCTTGGTGGAGGGGCTGGTATGCTTCATATACCCGTCATAAACTTGTTCACGTGCGCTTCTTAGTTCGGCAGGGGGAGCGCCTACAAGTTACAAGATGTTGAAAGCGTTCACTGGCTACTCTCAGCCTCATGTCGTTTTCAAGGGCCCTCCGGGAAAAGCCGGAGACCACCCAGCCATGTAGCTCCAATGCAAATCCAGGCTGGCGGCTGTAGAGAAGCTGAAGAACGACAATCCCGAGGTGCCGGGGGATGCAAGGAGCAATGAGGTACGGGTGCGGAGCTGCCTTGGAGGGGATTTAGGGAAGAAAGTATAGTTCTTAGTGCTGAGGTGTTGAGGCTTCGGGGTTGTGAAGCGGCCTGCCCTGGTGTTTCCGTTGTTTTTAAAGCGCTTGCTAAACATCTTCCAGAGCCTTAAGATTGAGACTCCTGGTGCATGTGCATCTACAGCACAGAAAACCTTTGTAGAAACAGCTTCAAGATGCTTGAATAGCCTAACGGAGACACCCACCTTTATGTGTGCATGGGAAGCGGGGAGACTTTCACATCTAGCAGGGTTACAATGAGGGCCCTGTTCAAGCCATGTGTTTGTGCTGCAACCATGTTTGGGTTCCCTGGATCACCAGGCGCATGCAAACAAGCCATGGCACCCTTAACATACCTGGTGAGCTCCATGAACTCACTGCATGTGTTCAGCACGCCACCAACTTCAAAGCTGCAGCTGGACTGTCGCTGGGCCGGATGCCCAGATGGCGCGTGCTCTTGTGCATTCCATATAAAGCAGGTGCGAAAATCGAGACAGCCCAACAAACCCTATCACACCTGTTCTGAAGCCTCAGGTGAGTATACCGCTCTCTGCGTAGCCGGTGCCTTCACCTTCGAGGCCTCATGCCAGTACGCGCGAGTTGCTGATAGTCGGATCTTCGATATGAACTAGTCTGCTGGATGTTGAGTTGGATTTTCCACTTTGCGGGACCTGTTTTCCAAGGCCGCGCGAGGTAGGTTGTGCTGTGCAATTCTTGCGGATTGTGGTCATGCTGAGGGCCTGCTGAATCAGACCTGGTTGCGAATTGCAGTTCCTCGTAGTTGAGCGACGGCCTTTCTTTTGATCAAGGAACCCTTGCATGAAAGGGGGGAGATGTCCGCTTTCAGACTAGAGATTTACAGGCGGACCCTTGCTTGAACAGATCTTTGATGGACGTGCGCGTCATTTGGCCCAAGGGAAGCAGGTGTTGTCTGCTTCCAAGTGCTGCACAATGAAGTTCTTCCTGCCTGCGCTTGCTTCTTGAAAGCAAACAGTTGGAAGCTGGCCCTCGAATTACAATTTTGGGGCGTGGGTTGGAAGGCGGGGTAAACAGGGATGCTGATGATTGAAATCTCTCTCTGTATCAGACGCTTCCTAATTTTGGGGGTATGTAGGGGTCACTCGAGCATTGGAGAACGCACAAGGTTTGGGTTCGACAAGATACTGGCAGTAGCATCCACTCCTACGGAGAATGCCACAGCAGGGGCTCCTTGTCTTGCATTGGGAGTTGCCAGAAGCCCAGGTTCTTTTGAAGCAGAGGCCGTTAGCAGAAACTAGAAACTGCTTTAGCGCCACAGATGTGCAGAAATGGATCACACCTTCCCGATCACAAGCCCTTGCCCATTTCTCCAGATGAACCAGCAACGTTTGAGTCGAGGTTGTTGCTCTTCTTCCCCATGCGCTCGCCATCGTGCTGGAGGCAGTTGACGCACCGGTCACACCCGGAAAGAAGTTCAAAGGATTGCTGAGGACTTCTGCCAGGGTGTAATTGCAGAGCCCATTGCAGGGTGAGTTCCATGAAGTTTCCAGGGTTTGCTGGCAATTCTGGACGCCTCGACGTCAAGGCTCTAATTCACAGAAGGTCGATGCCAACAGCCCCGCTCCTGCCTGAATAGTGCAATTTCCTGAAGCCTGAAACTGTTAGGAGCGATCTTCGCGGCCCAATCTTCGTGCACATTCCGAAGACTGCAGGAAAGCAGCAGCAGTTCAGGGCATGAATGCAACACTTGCGGCTAAGCAACTCATGAGACTCAGGCTACGTGTTCAAGCTTTGATTTGAATGTTGTCGTAAAAAAATGCCTTACTGATTCCACAGACGGTCTCTGGCGCAACAATCATCTTTCTGACCCTGATGCTCATCAACCACGCCCTAAAATCCAAACCCCTAAACTGCGCGCCTAAGCCCATCAGATTGCCACAGTTTCTATCAGCCTCCTTGAGCCCGGGACCCTGAAACTTATTGGTGGCTAGTAGGGAAATTAGGGAATATAAGTGCTAGATAATCCTTATGTAACAAATTTCCTTATTCCCTACTAACCCCCTGGTAAGTACTGGCCTACAAGGGCGTGAGCCATTGAACAGGCACCTCCATTTGGAGGGCTCTGGGCTCCAACTTCACAGACTCCGGCAGGTATCCTGAGGCAGCAAGGGTTTAGAGTTAGCAAGCGCAGGGTACAACTTTGCTGTGTAAAGCAGATCGCTTTCTTGCATCCTTCATGCTCCAAATTTTGGCAAGAGATCAACAAGGTTCAGCTTGTCGCCTTTGTTTCCCATCTTCTGTGTCGCTGGGGGGGGGGGAGCCTATGTGTTTTGTGCTCTATTCTTGAGATTTGGAAACCCATCGTGGCATGAGGTTTTGCGCTGTCAGCTGTATCACAACTTGCGCGTGTTCATAATAGCATGTGTTGTTGCCCCGGCTTTATGCAATAAACCCAACAAGCAACTCGGTTTCAATAGTGAGCAGGTGCCTGCTGCATTCGGGTGATACCATTAAAGATCCTTCATGACCCTCAGTACCTTACGTCATCAGAGCCCCAGCCCATTTCGGGCAATAATACCACCAGTCATCCCATTGGAGGATTGTTTCTATACTCCCCCCTGCATCTCACCCAATATTTAGGAATAACTGGTTACCTCATCCACATTAGAGGATAAAGCAAATTGGCAATGAAATGGAAACTGGGGTTACATAAGGGTTTACAGGCAAATTAGGGCTTCCAAAAGTTAAGAAGCAAGTTTGAATCAGAACCGAACCCCAAACCCTAAACCCCAGACCATCACTCTCGTGGTCGCAGGTGCCATTTTTTTGCATGAAGCACAACCCACCGCAGGACAGATCTGTTGGGCATACTGTTGATGGAGGAAATTTTGCACCACCTTAAGTCCCTAAAGTCCTACGAATTACAATATTTTAATAAATGAGAAATCGAGCATACTTCTTGCTGGGAGTGGGGATTCCTAACTTCATAGAGTGCACTGATGTAGGCTGCTTGTCTGTGATTGCTACAGCCTTTCTGCATGGGGATGCTGAGAAGAGGTCTTTACTTGAAGGGAAGCATGGTAAACACCTGTCTATGGCTGAGTTGCGGCCTGAGTTGATACGGTCGAAGGCCAGGTTCTCTTCGTTGTGCATCCACCACTACAGGTTGCAGGCACAGGAGGCCTTCCATACTGGGAGTGAGACCAGACGGTTGAGACGAGGTAGGCTCAAGCTACGTGTTAGAACCTCCGTCTGTAGAACCAGGCTGAGGAGCCATTCACCCCTGAGTGCAAGTCCGAAACTTCCGCCAGGAACACGTCCCAGATAGCTGGGTGCCGTGGCGAAAGGATTTCGGTTTTCAGGATGTTGCGGGCTCTGAGTCCCTGTCAGCACCGAACCACAAAAAAAACAGGCACGATTCATGATGTCTTCCAACAGCTGTACCCGTAAGTCATGAGTAAGTTGGAGCCAGATGAATGTAGCAAGGGTGCGTGAAGCGGTTTGGGGAGGGGGCTGGTTTTTGGCTTTGGCTCAGACTTGTCTTCGCATTTCAAAGCAGGTTCAGCGCCTTGGGCTTGTGATATGCAGCCAATGCAGGGCATCGTGACGCGCTCACTCAAACACCACAATGCTCGGTTCATCAACACTAAGCCTCTTTCTAACCTCCTGGAAGGGCGTGATGATTGGAAGGCGCTCGGCAAGTCCATGCCAAGTTAGGGGCTTCCCATCCCTTATCATCCCTGAGATAGGAGTCTCAAGTCTTCAGCCGTTCCTTCGACTGTTTTCCGGAGTGCATTTGTCAAATTAGGTCTCACACTCACACACGCACATACGCACATATAGCCCTTTTGCTCATTGCGGCTGATATTACTTATTACAGATCCTGACCGACCTAGAGACCTGACCTTGTGAAGTACGGCAAGTTAGTACCATGCAGGACTTTAGAATCACCAGTATGCCTTTCCTCCCACCCCCCCGCCCCGTCCGAGGCTGTTGTTAGGGATCCCTGCGATCGGCTTGTCTCCGAGTTTGCCTGGGCGCGCCTGCAGGGATGGTACCAGAGGCCATGGAGCTAGGTTACTGTTAGGGAAGTTTAGCTAACCTAAGCTCCCCTACTACAAAACCGCGTGTTGTATCATTTATCCATATTCTGAGAACATAATGTAAGTTCCTTCGCTGCAGCCCGCATAGGTTTCAAGTTCGGCCTCAACGATTGTATCAAGGCGGCGTCAAAATCTCGATGCGGGGGTTTCCCAACAGTAGTGGTACCGTTTTGAGGGGTCCTTATAATGAGGACTATATATAGCATTCGTTGTCTATATTGGGCACTCCTACTCAGGAAACCACCATGTTACGGACCGCCTGAGCTCACAAGTATTCATTCTTGGGTGACACGGCACGCTCCTTTGTTCATGAACACAGGCTCATGTGTAGATGTAAACGGGACATGTACGTGCCAGCAACACACGTGCGCCACACCGGACTCTTGTGTAGAAAATGTTGGTGCAGGCATTCACTGTGAAAATTGCAGGTTGGTTGTCTGTAAAAGTGGAACCCAGCTAGCCCCAGCGGCAACATCAGATGCGGAAGTGCTGGATAGACACTCGAGCACGTAGAACGTCGCTTCCATGAAAGTCGCGCAACAGCCCGCAGGCAGCTTCATAGCGGTACATTGACATGGCCATCATGGGTAATTAGGCACATTATCCAATTGTTAGCCTCTTCGCTTTCAACCGCACTTTCATACCCAGGCTACCCCAGGGTTAGTGCAACTGATTTCCGCGCTTCAGCATGATTTGCGGGGGAACACATCGCAGTGTCGTTCAAGCGTAGTATCCCTTCTCATCCCTGTTGAATCCCTGTGTGACACCGTATATACCGATACACCCTGCATATACCCTAAAAAGCTCACGCGGTGAGTGATGGCAGGTACAAGGCCGAAGGCCTAGACTCGCATGACACGCCAGACTGCGCCACGTGGCTCAAAATCTACGTGGGGGGTTCCCAAAATTAGGGGTACTTTCCACAGGGGAACCTAAGTCGTGTCGTGCTTTGCCTCGGAGCTTCAAGTCTATAATGATACTTACTAAACTTCAGTAAGTATGACTCACTAAAGTCTATAAAGTACATACCGTGCGCTGCTTGGAGCCCTAGTGTGGAAGCAATCCATGATTGAACCCAATTGTGACAGCATGGCTCTAAGCAAGTGTTCGGATTGGCTGAAAGGTGACTTGTAAGGCAGCTCATGTCAGATTCCCCAGATTGGTTCGCATGTGGCATGTCTCACCCCACAGGTCTATTGCAGGGCTGCCAGGAAGTTGGGACCCCATCTCCAACCCTCAAGGCCAAACCAATGTTCAAACACAAGTTCCGTGGCTGCATAAGCATGCGCCTCCTCTCATCTCTCGCATTGTCCCAGGCCAATTTCAACAAGTGGGTATCTTTGGTGATGAAAGCGAAACCTTGCTGCAATGTGCAGAATTCAGACAGGATTCCCCAAACTGCAGCTTTTCCAAGCCACGCCTCTGTCTGAGGTACAAGACTGATTCCGAGGTGGAAGACTGCCACATGATCCCCCAGTGGTGCAGCTTAGCTAATGAGGCTAATCGTGCGCAACAAGCCGAAGTTGGTAAATGCTGGTGGGCCTTTGTTGTCTTCGTTAGCAAATTCGTTAGGGCCAGTGCCGAACTCAAATTGCAAAAAGCTCATGGCTTTGAGCTCGGCACGTGGCTGCAAACGCCACTGCACTTCACATTCACATGCTTCAGCCATGGGTCTAAAGTCTAAATATGCTTGCTGAACACGGTCAAGAACAGATATGCCACGCATGAGGAAGAAAGCTTTCGTCAGTGTATAGCGCTTGACGAAGAGGCAGACAAGGGGCCGAACCACATTACAGAAGGTCAACTATTCATTCAACGTGTCCTGGCCCAAGGTCTGCAAAGGACTTGGGTACCGGATCAACAGGAGCATCCCGTTGAAAACCCCAAACTATTCTGATGGTTAGATCATAGCCAGCACCGGGCGGCCTCGTACACTCATACATCAGGACAACCGTGCACTCCTGTATGACTTTCCTCAAACATTGCATACCAAGGCTACGCTTCCAAGGTTGACAAGATTGTGCCCATGTTGGGAAATCTGGAGACCAAAATTCGCCAAGTCGACAAGCGCCTGTCGATGCTGAAGCTGAACAGCACGAACCATCACTCGCACGTGCTGAAGAAGTATGATGTTGGCTGCGGTTGTCTGAGCCCTGAAAACCTGAAAGCTGTCCCTCGGCTGACTTGAGCTTCGCTTGACAAAGGTGGGCACCATTCGTGCAGCAGGTCTTAGTCCAATTCAGCTTGGAATCTACGGCTATGTGGAAGCAGTCCACATCTTGTTAGGCACCGGATTCAGGCGAAGTGGTACGTATTCCAGCTCACAGATCCAAAGCGGAATCAAAGCTGCCCGAGGTTCAGGAGCACTTCCTGGAAGACTTCGTGCACCTCAGGACTGAAGGAGGGTCAAAAGGTATTTATGCTTCTTCCTGCAAGTAAGAGGGACAATACTGTGCTGCCGCCACCACGCTTACTTATTGAGTTGTTATATTGCGAGTCCATCTTTCATTTCTTCTGCTGCCGCTGCCGCTGCCGCTGTTGTTACATGTGACCCTCCTGCTGCTGCAGTGTTCTACACTACTACGGTGACATTTTTTAAACAAGTNNTGGAGGGCGGCCAACCCCAATGTGCCACGGAGGTAGTATAAAAGATCTGTCTAAATCCGGATGTTTTCCAGTTTAGATTCTATTCCGGATGTTTGCATCGTGGGCGGCCGGACGCCATGTTTTGCGGAGGTAGTCTAACATACCAGTTCGGTTGTTTGCGTGTCCGGATGTTTAAAAACTGTCACCGTACACCTGTTTCTTCTCTTAAGGTCACCACTCCAATCATTGCAACAGCAAGTACCACCACCAGCACGAGTACAACAGCTACTTATCCTCCTCCTTGTCCTCTACTTCTGGTAGCTCCTACTTCAAGTTCCTCAACAGCAACCCAGTAATACTTGCATGCTTTTGCTGACTTTGGTCCTGAGCCAGGAGTGTCCTTGGCCCCTCGAAGTATGCTCCAAAAGAGGCCTTGGAGTCCAATTTTGTGGTCAAGGAGTCGCCGCTGGGCTGGACCAGTTGGGGAATCCATAATCACAAGCCTATTGCAGTGAGGTTAAGGTGCTTTGCAAAGATTTCCATTGCTCATTGCAGACTGCAACCACAAGACATCATTCTAGCCTGTTTCCGGTGGTAGCTTCCTGACAGTAAGGCCCAGGTCATTCAACACTTTCCCGCCCGGGTTGAAACGACAGCTGCCGAAGGCATTGCTCATCATCCGGGCAATACATATCTAAGAATGCAGCCGAGTCTCGCAAAGAAAATCCTTCCCTCACATACAGCAATCCCTCGCAGACTGCGATTGAACAGTTCAGCATGACTTGCGTGAGCGCCTCCCTTTGCCCTGACATCGAACGCACCTCGCTCACACCAAGAAGTGCGCCGTGTCCCACTTCATTATGACTGGTGTTGCTTTCTGTCAGAGGCACGCGCTTCTCGAATCCTGTTACTGCAGCAACTTTCAGCAAAGCAAAACGAATTAGAGAACACCAAGAACAGCAAAATCAGACGTACGCCCAATAATCCTGAAACCTTTGGAGTGGATCTTGTGAATCTGACATCTCTGCAGCTTTGAATGCCCAGGAAGTGTTCAGCCTTCCTGCGCAACGGCAAACAGCTGTGGCCGCCACTGAAGAAGTGAGATGTTCGGGCCAGGTAGTAGGCTCTAGGATGCACAAAATCCATGATGAGCCTATCTATATGTGCTAAGTCTAGTCCGGACATTCATATTGCCCAGAGGCGATTTGTGGGTTACACGCAACAGGACCATGTCAACAAAGCGTGGGACACCTTAGGAGAGACTTCCGAGTTACGCGTGCTCCCGCGGTGCTTTGGTTAGCTGACCTCGGGGGTTGCGGTGTAGATGACAATCACAAGTTGCATGCAGCTCCTATGTCTCCGAACGCGGAGGCTTCCATAGGAAGAGGGGGCGGGCATGCGTCAACATTCCAAGAAACTGAGCCTTCTCAGTCAAGCAAGTGGCTTTGCGGCTGTCATGTGCTTGGCAGCCGTATGACGGCACTCGAGAAGATGTGCAATGTCAAAATGCGCCTTTTGCTGCATGGGATGTCCCAACCCTCATCGAAAACTTGGGAAATTGATCACCCGTCACCGAAGCCTACAAGTGCCAAAGGCATCGAGAGTGACAAGTAGAGCTTCGGATTCGTTCTATGTAGACTTAGCGGTATCGTGGATGCTGCACAGAGGGTTAGCTGGGGACGCAAGCAGCTGTTGTCCCAAGACCCGGCATGTGAGCGTTAATCCCAGTTTTTCATTGTTTGTTCCATGTGATGTACCATTGCTGGGGGGATATCCCTACTCCCAGCACATACCCCAGTATGATGTAGTTGTTTTCACGTCCTGTTCCACTATTCCTCACAAAATTTTTACAATCCTTCCTTGCACACAAAGTTGGCAGCCCGACTTAGATTCAAATGGAAAAGAACACGGAAAATGGAATGGAGTCTACTTTATTATTTAGGGTAAGGGCTCCGGGAGGCTAATGATCGTATCCTTTCTGTCGGATTTGGATTGCGCTAGGCATCAAAGGATGAAAGCTGCAGCAGCCCGCTGAAATCGCAAACTCTGGGATTGCGCTGTTCATCATCCCATTAAAACTCTTGAGTGTGCCAGCAAACACAAGGCCTACACAGGCCAAGCGGTTTAAGGGTTTAGGGTTTCGGGCTTCCTTAGGTTGTTGCCCTCTCCTGTGTGTCCTGACCAGGAGGGGCTGAAGCTCGTCAGCTTGCGCAGGGGCCCTGGTGTGGATGATGTAAATCCTTGCAAAGGGATTTGTTAAGAAGAACCGGACGGCATCATGCTGAATCCTAAAGCCTAGACTCTGAAACCTGAAAGCAGGAGGGTAAGAAACTGCAACCAAAGCTGCTCAGGTGGTCAGGCGATGCAGGACGCAGCAGCTGTTGGCAAGCAGGCCCAACAAGCAGACTCCACCGTTGTTATGATTATTGCCGTTATTACCATTACTATTTCACTACGATTATTACCACTATATTCTTAGTTTTCCTATTATATTATCAGACCTCAGCCCAACAAGCAGCAAGCTTGATCAAGTGCCCCAAGGCCCCATTGATAACGTGCTTGCGCTGCAGGAGACAGCGGGACGTTGTTGCTTCGGGTTGATTTGGGCTATGCCTACAGGGCATGGATGTCGGGCCACTGGTCATACGAGGAAAGGAAAACGCCTTTGAATCTCTGCACGGGCAGGCAGAAACGTGGTTCCTGTGAATTTTGCAAGCCTGCAAATTCCTGACTGAAAGCATACAAAAGCGCCACGAACAACGGAAGAGCATCGTAAGTCCAAAACCTTTATGCTTGGTTTGTTGCTTCCTGTTCTTTGGTTGTGGCCGAGTTCAAAGCTGGAATTTCCATTAAGTATGGATTGTAAGGTAGAAGGAAGGGGAGCTCTACTCCAACCCCAAAGCCTTGCAAATGACGGAAGGCCATGCTTTCCGTCGCGGGATTCGAGAAGGCAAAGCTGGTAGGACTCTGCTCCTCGGCTGAAGGATAAGCTGACCTATAGTAAGTGAAATCCAGATTGCAGCCAACATCCTGATATCTGCTGGTGCTCCAGCATCCAGAAGCATGTCCGAACTGTCATATACTGCATGGCTGCAGGTGTGCTCTGACCCTGACTGTTGCTGAGAAGTGCCTAGGTGAAGAGGCCCGCAAGAAGGAGGGTGGCCAGGACTCCGCTTCGCTGTGATTTCTTGCATATCCCTGCAACCCCCTTTAAATGGAGCTTCTTCAACTGCTCAATTCAGGCAGTGTGTCAGATCGCAAACGAGCTCTTCCCCAAGGGCTGAGGGCTCAGAGCTCTGTGCACCCTGCATAGGGTTTGGACATGGATTTTTGCGTTTCCATGACTCTAAAAGGGTCATGTTCAGCTTTTGATGAACCCCTTCTTGGTCCCTCGAAGGCTTGTTGGAAACGTATTTCAACTGCTTTTGCAAATGCCTGCCACACTTGGTGAAGCAGCCTAAAGGAGGTTACACATGATGAAGTTCTGTGGCCTGCACATCCGTCTATGTGCTGGCTTCCCACGCATGTGTTTCTCGGGGGCTAAAGGGATATGCCCAGTTTGCTCTTTCAAGCTGGCGGGCAGTGCACCCAGCAAAACATGGCAAAGAAGCCTTTTTGCTGAAACCCGCCCCAAATGAATCATCCAAGTTTCAAGCGGCTATTTCTTCAAGTATCTTAAAGTCATTCCTTGCATAATCCTTAATATGGACCCCCGAGGATCCCTATACAATCCCTTTCTACCCCAAGGCCCTGAACAATTTTGAGAAACTCCCGACCATGTTGAGGCTTCTCCTGCGCTGGCACAGAGAAAGCTATCACAGAGCTCAAGGACCACTGCGCCCACTCCAACAGTACAGGGTAGTTTCAAAAATTGTGCGCCCCCAATATGGACTCTCAAAATACTATGGTACATTCCATAGAGACTCCAAGGATGGGAACCCCCAATTTTTGGAGCAAGAGCGTGGTCTGACTTCCTCATCTTTCCGCAGTGTGGTCGCTCGCTTCTCCTTGCAGATTGCATGGTAGCTACTCTGGCGGTTTCTCAAAATGATCGAATAAGCACCCTGTTATCGGTCCTTAGGGCCCCGCTCGTTGAGAAATCTCATGGTCTGCACACTGCAGATTGTCTGCAACGTTCAAAGTCCACTGATCTTTGCGGCAGGGCCTGGCTGAGGCCAATGGTGCCTTGCAAGCCAAGGTGCTTCAATTGCTACTCAAGCATTCAAAGGGTTTAGGTAGTATACACGGGCCTAAGGATTGAGTACAAATCAAGGACGATTTCCTTGGTTCTTCTGACGCAAGCAGGTATCATGGGATAGCTGACCTATGAATGATTCTCTCTTGCCAGTTTTTCAATCAAAGGCACGATGGCCTGTGCGTTGAAGTGGTGAATATGGAGCAGGGGTGTCCGTCTAAGGCTTTGGTTGAAATTCTGTATAATTAGTAGTTTTCTTTCTCTTTTCCATTATCCCATTATCCCAATAAAACCCCAATATAACCCCAACGTAACCCCAATATCACCCCTATGTGAGAGGGAAGTAGAGGAGCTCAGAGAAGGTTGAAATTGCTGCGCGGCATTCATATGAAGCGCGGTCTTTTTATCCAGGCCTAGGGTTATAAGGGGACCGACACGAAGATTTGGAAACAACATTTTGGGTTGGAAAACGATAGGCCACTCACCGAAAACGATAGGTCGAAATTTTAAACAGAACGAAAATCCATCCAATTGCCGGAGACGGCCGTTCCAGTACTAAAGTTGTACTGCCAGAGAACGAAGATCCTTCCGGTTGCCGGAGACGGCCGCTCCAGTACTAAAGTTGCACTACCAGAGAACGAAGATCCATCCGGTTGCCGGAGATGGAAGTTCCACTACTAAACTTGTACTAACAAAGAGAGATAAACGACCCACCAGCAAAGCGTTGAAAACGATAGGCCACTCACCGAAATCCAATGTACACGGCCCACATTGGGAATTTAGACCGTACCTTATATGTATACATATATACATATATATGTACGTGTATATATATATATGCTACCCCCCCCCCCTCAAAACCTACCTTTTAT